>ML787193.1:229034-276637 GCA_009831015.1 Picea engelmannii
ATTCTTAAGCTAAAGAATGATAAATATACCTTGCATAAGTTGTTTTATGGAAAATATGGAATGAAATGGAGGCAAAATGGATGGTTATAGAGGCAAAAATGTAGTTTATAGAGTAAAAAGGAAGCATAAAAATGTACTCAACATTCACCACAACAAAGTTATGAATAATTAGAAGATTTTTTAAAGGCACAATATTCTCTAGTAAATAAATTATGTGAAAAAAACCAATCTCTCACATATGAAGTGGATGTCTTGGATTCTAAATTAGAAGAGTGGTTTAAAAAGACAAAATACCTTAAAAAACAACTACGAGCATTAGAGAAATAAAATCATGACTTACAAGCAAAGAATCAAGTATCAATTCGACAAGATGTTGCAATTCAGTGCGATAATATTATGAGAAGAAATTTTAAAAAGTTCACAAATTTCAACAATGGATAAAAGAGCTATAACAAGAAAATAAAAACATGAAAAACTATCACAAAAGAGATACTGAACATATCAGTAAAAACCTATCTTCCAAGGATGATGAAATTTCTCGTTTGAGAAATCATAAAAGATCTCTACTTGTAGAAATGAAGAAGTTGAAGAATGAGAAGAAGGCACGACAAAAATATCAAACCGTGGATAAGGGTACTAACATTGACTCAATCAGCATGGAAAAACCTAATGTTGTTATCAATGAAGTTGTATTAGTGGAAGAGCTTCAAAAATTTGAAATTGCAGATAAAACGACCTTAATGGAATGGTTCAAGGAATTAAAAATGGAAGCGTTGCATTAAATTGAAGATGAATTCAATGAAGTTAAAGAAAAACTCTCCAAGATAGATGAATGCAATGATGAATTAAAAAAGGATCTTAAGAACAAGGGTGATCGATTGTCTAAAATCTAATCCCTTAATGAATCACTCATTAACAAGGTTAAGAACTTTAAACAAGAAAACAATAGGAAAGGGAAGTTGGGAAATTATGAGTGATGACCTTATCGGTCAAATCCCACAGTCAATGGAAAACTTACATTTAGGCTGCATACTAAACCCTCAAGGGGTGTCTGAGGACCAATATTTTGCAGGTGACACACACTGTCATCCACTGCCAGCTAAGGTTATTCCAGAGACCTAAAATACCTTAAACCTCACACTAACTCTTCTCATACGACCTTGAATCATGACCATAACCTTACAGATCAAGCACGTTTTCCTTTAGTACTAATCTACACATAAATATCCATCATAGAACCTTGTCTATACGACTGAAATCCAAGACCAAACGATACCTTTCAGGGACTGGGTTCCTGGCTCGTTTCAAAAGGCTATAGACCCCAAAATATACCACAATCTGACACATGGTTTTACAATCGATGGCCCATATCATTTCAGGGGGTATGCCCTATGTTAAACTACTTGCAATTCCTCTCTACGAAATGCTTGTCCATCGTTGATCTCTCCCATGGTCGGACGACTGGATTTGTGTCGCACAACTCTTCAAATAATCTACATCTATAGTGATGTTTTAATCAACACTTGGATGGGCGGTCAGAATGGAACTCGTCTTCTTCAATGACATCTGATAATCCTCATTCAATCACCTCATGATCTGATGATCAACATTAATGTAACTCCACGAGACTATACCTCTGGGTTTCTCCACCATCCAACGTTTGTTGTTCATTGCAATACTGATCAAATGACTCTTGTAATTATCTTCTATAGCCAGGTTTATATAGAACCCTTTTTATGACGATTTCTTCTGAGGTTTATTCATTATACTTCTCTAGCTAAAATTTTCCAGGATTCAATCAAGATTTACCTCCCTTCATTGATTTTAGACTTGCAAGATGTTAAGATCATTGAGCCTTACAATGGTCAATGATCATTGTATTTCCTCCTTCGTATTCATCTTATTATGTGACGATTATCCCTACAATCCACAGAGTTGATCAACCTATAAAATTACACCTTATGGATGAGTTCAATTATGATTTCATCAGACTATACGTAATCGCATCAAATACATGCCATCTATAAGAATAACACACTCCATAAAAATGATCAGAGACTCCTTTCATGTAAGCTCAAAACAAAGCTTCTTCTTTAATCTATTCATGAAATTCACATAACCTGTACATAATTTTACATAAGGCTTTCAATGCCTCTTTTCCTAGATCATGTCAACGGGCCTATTTTCCTCCCCCTATGGCCTAATTCTTCCTTCAATTGACCACCTTTCTATGGACCGATCTTCCATATCAATGGCCATATCGATGCCTTACAAGATGCAATCAAATAATTAGCCTAGTCTGAAGCTAAACATAGCTCAGATCCACAAATTACTCAACAAATCCCTAATACAGACTTCAGATCCACAAATTCATCCTAAGGACCCTAAAATCACTCAACTTCTCTCGTCCAGATCTATTCTATTTAGGTAGTCTTGATTACATTCCAATATCTCACAACTAATTACATTAATATTTAGAAACCAACCATTATCCTCCTTAACAATCTCACTCTTTTAGATACATGCACATAAACTCAATAAATACAACATTTCATTAGGGAACCAACTCCCTTAGTAAAATTTGAGAGACACCCTAGGTCTTCTCCTTAGGTATTATATTTGGAAGCTCAGATTCTCCTACATCAGACTCCTGAGGTTGAAAACATTCATGATCTCATGATCATGTGTTTCGATAAGTTGATGAAGTCCTCTTGGATCCCCAACTTGAGTTTGAAGTTTTCCAAATGCCTTGCACACGTGTTGTTGTTGTAGAGTTGGTGTATGTTGGTCCTTTCAATTAAATGAAAATTTAGATTGATCATATATTTTGCCACACAACTTATCCACTTGGATCGCCTCATCATCAACTCCTATAACCCTTTAATAACAAAATCAATTTGTGTTTTCTTCCTCTCCTGAAATCCCTTGTTGTATTCGAAAATATCTCCCTGGGATGCATATCCTTGATGTAGTTTATTGTTGTTGTTTTCCATTGGTTGCATTACATTTTCAGCTCCACACCTTTGGCTATTCTCAAGGATTTGAGAATACTCATGTATCCAATAACTCAAATTCCTTAGTTCCATGCTTAAGTTATGGAATATTTCCTGCAATTTTTTCTCTCGAATTTGATTAAAACAACGAATCAAAATCAAATTCTTCATACCTTCACTTACCATTCTCCAATAAAAAAATATTCCTTATCCAATTTCATCTTTACTTATTTGTACTCTTGTGTATCCCAATGCAACATTTCATCAGTTGAAATATCTTCAAGTCAATTCATTGGTTCATTTGTGTTTTCATCATTTTCAACATCCTCAACATAGAATCATCCTTCTCATTGCTTCCATGGAGCAATGCTTCCTCAATCTCAAACATAAAAAAAAAAAATTTGAATGTGTCTTCCTTTGATTCCCTGATAAGACAATTCCTCCTTCATTATACTCTTAGAATATTTCCAATATTCATAACCTCCATATAGACACCAGTTGTCATATTTAAAACTACAAAATTATTATGTTTCCATCTTCATCATGTGTTTCTCTAAAACCTCCATGCCTTCTTCTAGATTCTCTACTGAAGAAAAAATATCTCTATTTTTATGACCAATACTCCCCTCCACTGTCTTATTTGGTGAATTTTTCTTATCTCCATTTTCTTGAAATGATTTTACCATCACATCATCCTTTAGTTTGTGGCTACCTGCAAACACACTTTCTTGGGATTTGTTATATGCCTCCAACCAATTAATGGGACTTTCAACATCATCCTTGAGCATCAATTGTTGCTCAGGTTCACTCTAGTGAACTTCTCCATCTTTCTCTATCTTTATGACCATTTCAAACAATTTTTCATCCTTATTATCCCTTTTTCCTGAGCATTTATTTAGACTTCCTCTGTCATCAACATAATTTAAATTTTGTGGTGCTATAATGCTTTTAGAAATCATATCTCTTCTTTCTTTAGACTTTATGACAGTCTCAACTAATTTTCCAGTTTCTTCCTCTATAATCACATACAATGCGTTAAAACAAAAAATATGAGGTTTACTATCCTCATCCAACTCCATTATCAACACATCATCATGATGATATGAACTCTGTCAAGAGTTCATGAGACCTTCTATAAGTCTCTCTTTCTCTTCATATCCTTCCCCAAGGATATCTCCTTCCTCTAGTTCACAATAAAAAATATGCATCCCATACTCAATTTCTCTAATTTTCTCTTTAATATTGACATATATACTCTACCTCAACCTTGTCTACAACAATTTCCATCTCACCTTCTTCTTTCTCAGTATATACCCATACCATTTTTCTTCCTCACTATCATCTAGCATATTTTTCTATCATATAATTATTTCTTTCAACTCAATGAACTCTCTGTCAAAGTCTTCTTGACTTGTCCCTTTTATGCCATTTTCCTTGGCATCCTTCCTCTTTATCTTGATGTGGCTTCCTTCATGACTATCAGTATTCAAATTCTCTTCCTTCTTCTGTGGACTCTCCTTACCCACCTATGATCTACAACAAGCCTCCTTCATCTCTTTGTAATAAGTCTCCTACTTGTTACCAATACCAAGTCAACCTCTTGGCATCCACTTGGTTCTTTGTAACATAACCATTTTTTGAGAACTCCTCCTCATCGGCTTCTAAATATGCTTGGCTTCCGCATTCCAATTTCTCACTTCATCTCCTATTGATAACATATGGTTTTCTCATCTCTCAACTTACTTGTTGACTCTGTTTCCTGCAAATCTACAATTCTACATGCATCTCCAATATTTAAAAATAACATCAGTTTTCTTTCTTCTCTCAACTTAGTCTCTGTAATTTACCAATTCTCTATCTACAACAACAACATTCCAATCCAAAAGAGAATTACTATGCTATGATACAAAAATGATGACCTTATCGGTCAAAACCCACAGTCAATGGAAACCTTACATTTAGGTTGCACACTAAACCCTCAAGGGGTATCTGAGGACCAATATTTTGCAGGTCACACACATTGTCATCCAATGCCACCTAAGGCTATTCCATAGACCTAAAATACCTTAAAACTTGTGCTTACTCTTCTCATACGACCTTGTCTCATGACCATAACCTTATGGATCAATATCTTTTCCTTTAGTAGCAATATACGTTTCAATCTCCATCATAGAACCTAGTCCATACGACCAAAAGGTAGGACCAAAGGCTACTTTTCGAGGACTATTTTCCTGGATCGTATCACAACGGTTTGGACCCTGAAAAATACCACAAGCCGACACGTGTTTTACAATCGATGACCCGTATCATTTTTGGGGGTATTCCCTATGTTAAAATCCTCAAAATTCTTCTCTATGAAATTATTTTCCATTGTTGATCTCGCCTGTGGTTGGACGACTATATCTACGTCTCACAACTCTTCAACTGATTCACATCTATGGTGATTTTGTAATCAACACTTGGATGGATGGTTGGAATGGAACTCTCCTTCTTCAATGAGATATGATGATCCTCATAAAATCATGTCATGATCCAATGGTCAACATTAATCTAACTCCATGAGACTATACCTATAGGTTTATCCACCATCCAACAGTTGTCGTTCGTCGCAATCTTGATCGGATGACTCCTATACTTAAGTTACGTAGCCAGATTTATATAGAACCATTGTTCTAACGATTTATTCTGAGGTTTATTCATTACACGTCCCTAGCTAAAACGTTCCAGGATTCAATCAAGATTTACCTCCCTTCGTTGAATTCAAACTTGCATGACATTAAGATCATTGACCCTTAGAGTGGTCAGTGATCATTGTATTTCCTCCTTCATATTCATATTATTGTGTGACGATTATCCCTACAATCCACAAAGTTGATCAACGTATAAAATTACACCTTATGGATGAGTTTAATTATGATTTCATCAGACTATACGTAATCACATCAAATATATTCCATCTGTGATGCGGTTAGACACGACCACCACCTTGTGCTCGTACTCACAGGATCGATCAATCAATTCTTGAGCCGAAGCGACTCCTTTGATCCCCTTACTGGAATCTCTGCTGAAAAACCCAATCCACGGGTCCTTAATTTCCCCCCGATCTTCTTCACTACGACCACTGCCTCTTCCTCAACTCAAATTCAGGTTCTAGGACTCTTTGATCCCCGATGTCACGAGAACCACTATCCTCTTGAATCCCCAATCACCGATTCGCCGATACGTGCCTTTACATGTTAGCCCTCCTGCTAAACTCCTGGTCCACATGACCGTTATCCCATAAGACTGCAATCTTATCTCCTATCGGGGTTTTGCGACCCAAGCATCCAACCTCTCGTCCTCTGGATACCCGAAATACTGATGGGTGAAATGTCGATATGCCAATTACCCGACACACATGCGAGTTGACTTCTCCATGCTCTGTCACCTCATCGGGATTTCGCGACTTCTGATGCTCCAGAAGTCTTGCCCTCAAGATTTGCGAACTCCGAACTCCCGATGCGCTGATTTGGCTTTCTATCGGGACTTTTCCCGATAGTCTGGATCCTCGCCACGTGTCCCCAACAGATGGACGGCCCTGATCCAATCTTACAATTTCGGGACTTTTGCTACCAATTTCCCGACCTCTCTACCTCGAGAACTCCGATATCTCGAATGTCGATATCCCGATGTGACATCAGCTAGGCCCCACCACACAGAGCTCTCTCCTTTTCACCACTCATGAAGTCGAAAGACTTCCTCTTCCAACCTCCGATGCTCGAGTCCCCGATGTGGGTAATATCGTGACATGCATACACTTCCAAACAAATGGTCCAGATCAACGATCGCCTTTCCAGGACTTCCGGTGTCGAATGACCAAACTCACGTCCTTGGGATCTCCGATATCCCGAATGTCGAATTCCCAATACGACCCCTTCGGGACTTCGCTTCTGTTCTGCTGTGTGAGGTTTAATTTCCTCGCAATTCCTAACAGATCAAATGGCTATCGAATTCTCCGCTCAAGATCTGATGATGTAGATCATCTCTCCCATGCGCTTCTCCTGTGTGCCTCCTGGACGTAGAATTTCAACGGTCCAGAATTTCTTTCTCCAACCGATCTGACGGCTGTTGTGCTCACTCCTAAGCCTACAAAATTTCTTCCCAACCTTGGGAGGATTTACCAAAACTCAAAGGCCTCGACCTTTGTCTGATTCCTCTTGCGAGCTCTCGGCTTTAAGCCTCGCCTGTGTTCTCCACGACGTTGTTCCTCCTGAGCTTATCCTTCCTTCGAATCCTTGAAGGATTCTTCAACTCCTGCGCCACTGTAGGGTCTTCACACACACAAATGCTATCTCTGTTGAGCTTCTCAAACACTCAGTTCTCTAAGGAAATAAGTCCTTCTTCTTTCTCCCACAGATGGAGAAATATTTGGATGCCCTCCTGGCTATTCTTCTACTCAAGCAACCCCTTGCTGAGTCTTATCAGGGTGTTCAGCAACCCTGTGAAGATCCCTCAGTGGATTCTTCCTCAATTTATAGAACTCAAAGAGTTATCTTCTTCTCTATGCCTACCTTCCCAATATCTCAATGCCCTAATGGCAGAGTATCTTCTCAGAATCCTCAGTGATTCTGTTCCTACAGTGGACTTCTCAGTAGAAGTCTTTCTCTATGCATTCCTTTCACTTGCTCAATGCCCACCTAGCATAGCTTCATAGAACTCCTCATAGCTTCTGTCTACAACTGTGATCTTCTCCCACAACCTAGCCTCCAAGGTATTCAACAACATTGAGATTTTATCCTTGAGTTGATGATTTCAGCTGTGTACCCACCTGGCACGTCTTTGTCTGAATCCGCAGAGTTTAGATATGCAACCTCTATGCATGGCTATCAGAACCCGCAGTGTTCTGTCACACCCTCCTGGTATGAAGCTTCAAAGACCTCTCAAGCCTGAAATCAAAACAACCTGCAAATTCCTAGCATACATCTACATCATGAATTCACATCATAAAATAGAACACTCACAGACACCCATTTAACACAGAATACATGCAGGAAAAACTACTTGTTGTTTATATTAAAATGGAAAATGCCTGTATTTACAAGGTGTTCCTGGGCACGGCCTGTAACAAGGTCTCATCTCTTTCTCTTCTGCTCTCTACTCGCAGATTCTATCTTCTATCTAATTCTCCATTTTTTTTCTCCTAAAGAGACACAAAAATGATCTTTTTACATGAGGAGGCTCTTCGAGCTCTTTCCTCCAAATCCACCTACCCTATTCAATTACATTGAATGGGTTGTCTAGTCTGCTATTCGGATCTAGATTTTGGCCTTACAAACATTAAAGGCCTTCTTATCTACAGCCTGTGCAAAGGCACGGTTTCACAGCTCACCAGCTTAAACATTTAATTGCATTTAGTTCTAAAATCAAAATGAGGACTGCGCCTCTCTTCATCACGCGATTTGAATTCGCTAACGTGGTTGGATGGCTGGTTGATTGACATGGAGAGATGCTCCTGCATCATGCTCCTCAACTGCAAAATTCATGAGCTCCTGCTCATGAGCTTCCCATCTCAGCAGTGGCAATCCCCCTGGATCCCAAATCATCCTCTGGAGTTGTCCATCCGCTCCATCTTCCTACTGATGTTGTCGCTTCTACTACACTGTTGCTGCTGGCTTCCTGCTGCTCAGCCTCTTCTGGTTGACAGTTTCTACTGACCGGATCATTAGCTTCATGATCATATCGATCACTTCATCTAGCTTCTCCAATGGTTGGTCCTATTCAGGTAGTCTCCTCAGCTGCAAAAATTTTCGGCACATAGGCAGATCATCGTGATCTCCCATGCCTTCTTCATCAGTTTTCAAATTTATTTGTTGGATGTACATGCCCTGCACCTTCACCCTCCTCTCCAGGGCTTCAATTTGTTCATACAGATTAGCTAAACTAGTGTTGTTTGTTTCTTCTTCCTCTTCTGCAAACTCCCATGTTGCAGTCTTTTCAGTCTCCTGGCCGAAAATATCGAGCCATTCCTCTGAATTCTCATCATCATTTTCATCTTCTTCGACTGTTAGCTTTAGTGCTATATCTTCCTCATCTTCCTGGCTGAATATGTTGAGACACTCCTCATAATGCTCATTTTCCTTTCCGTCTGCTTGGGCAACTTCAGATATCTACTCCAATTCTCCTGCGACAGTCTCAACTAGCTGTCCCTCTGTTGTTGTTGCATCTACAACACAGATTTCTGCCTCCTCCTGGGCAAGTGGTAGGAGTATCTCGATTCCCCCAATCATTATAAGGCTCCTCAAATTGGCCTCTCGGATGGTGAAATTTTTTAACTTGTCATAATCTTCATTCACATGGCTTAGAAAACCACATGAATCTTCATCCTCTGTCAGTTGCACCTGCTGATCCAAATTCACCTCTGAGTTCATGAGACCCTTAGATATTTTCATCTTCTCATCCCTACCCACCTGGCAATATGGGATGCTTCTACTACCCTCCAGGCAGTCTGTGAGATCCTGCAGTGACCTCATATCATTGCCCAGCTGGCAATGTGAAATTCCTTGGCTGTCCTCCTGACAGTCTATGAGATCCCACAGCGACCTCAAATCCTTGCCCACCTGGAAATATGGAATTTCTTCTCTTCCCTCATGGCACTTCTTGGGATCTTCAGCTGATCCCATTTCACTGAGGTCTCTCCCAGTCTCCGGTTCACATACCTGAACCATCTCCTTAGTTTCGTCGAGGTTTTCATCATACCTCAACCATCCTTTTAACATCCTGCGTTATCTTCTAGCCATAAACTCCTTGACTGGCCATTTCTCTTTTGCCTTCCTCATGGGCCATTCATATATCCATCTCTACTTGGCATTCTGCTGCATCCGCAGTTCAATCTCTTCCATTTTTTCCCTGATATCGTCAAGTTCTTTTCCCCTTTTGGCTGCGCTCATCAGCTCTAGGATTTTCCTTTCATCATACCTACGGCCTTCAGTAGCCATGTTGCTGTCTCCATTTGCCTTCCTGGCAAATCTGCTGCTATCACTCTGCAACCTAAGTGTTTCCAGCTTCATTCTGCAGTCTTGCTAACTGTCTTTTGGATTGTTATCTACCTGCGAACAATCCTTACAGAGTCTCAGTACTCTGCCTTTTTCCTTCTTGCTTCACCTGAAGTCTACAGATGAAATCCCGCTCTGATACCACTTGATGTAGTTAGACATGACCACCACCTCGTTCTCCTTCTCACAGGATCGATCAATCAATTCTTGAGCCAAAGCGGCTCCTTTGATCCCCTTACTGGAATCTCTGCTGAAAAACCCGATCCACAGGTCCTTAGTTTCCCCCCAGTCTTCTTCACTACGACCACTACCTCTTCCTTGACTCAAATTCAGGTTCTGGGACTCTTTGATCCCCGATGTCACGAGAACCACTGTCCTCTTGAATCCTCGATCACCGATTCGCCGATACGTGCCTTTACATGTTAGCCCTCCTACTAAACTCCTAGTTCACATGAACGTTATCCCATAAGATCGCAGTCTTATCTCCTATCAGGTTTTTGTGACCCAAGCATCCAACCTCTTGTCCTATGGATCCCCGAAATACCGATGGGAGAAATGTCGATATGCCAATTACCCGACACACACACGAGTTGACTTCTCCACGCTCTATCACCTCATTGGAATTTCGTGACTTCTGATGCTCCAGAAGTCTTGCCCTCAGAATTTGCGAACGTCGAAATCCCGATGCACCGATTTGGCTTTCTATCGGGACTTTCCCCGATATTCTGGATCCTCACCACGTGTCCCCAATAGATGGATGGCCCTGATCCAATCTCTCGATTTCAGGACTTTTGCTACCAATTTCCCAACCTCTCGACCTCGAGAACTTCGATATCTCGAATGTCGATATCCCGATGTGATGTCAGCTAGGCCCCACCACACAGAGCTCTCACCTTTTCGCCACTCATGAAGTCGAAAGACTTCCTCTTCCAACCTCCGATGCTTGAGTCCCCGATGTGGGTAATCTCACGACATGCGTACACTTCCAAACGAACGGTCCAGATAAACCCTCGCCTTTTCGGGACTTTTGGTGTCGAACGACCAAACTCACGTCCCTGGGATCTCCGATATCCTAAATGTCGAATTCCCGATATGACCCCTTCGGGACATTGCTTATGTTCTGCTGTGTGAGGTTCAATTTCCTCGCAACTCCTGAAAAATCAAATGGCTGTTGGATTCTCCACTCAAGATCTGACGACGCAGATCATCTCTCTCGTGCGCTTCTCCTGTGCACCTCCTGGACATGGAATTTCAACGGTCCAGAATCTCTTTCTCCAACCAATCTGACGGTTGTTGTGCTCACTCCTGAGCCTACACACTTTCTTCCCAACCTTGGGAGGATTTACCAAAACTCAAAGGCCTCGACCTTTGTCTGATTCCTCCTGCGAGCTCTCGGCTTTAAGCCTCGCCTGCGTTCTCCATGACGTTCTTCCTCCTGAGCTTATCCTTCCTTTGAATCCTTGAAGGATTCTTCAACTCCTGTGCCACTGCAGGGTCTTCATGCACACAAATGTTATCTCTGTTAAGCTTCTCAAACACTCAGTTCTCTAAGGAAATAAGTCCTTATTCTTTCTCCCACAGATGGAGAAATATTTGGATGCCCTCCTGGCTATTCGTCTACTCAAGCAACCCCTTGTTGAGTCTTATCAGGGTGTTCAGAAACCTTGTGAAGATCCCTCAGTGGATTCTTCCTCAATTTACAGAACTCAAAGAGTTCTCTTCTTCTCTGTGCCTACCTTCCCAATATCTCAATGCCCTCCTGGCAGAGTATCTTCTCAGAATCCTCAGTGATTCTGTTCCTTCAGTGGACTTCTCAGCAGAAGTCTTTCTCTGTGCACTCCTTGCACTTGCTCAATGCCCACCTGGCAGAGATTCACAGAACTCCTCAGAGCTTCTGTCTGCAACTGTGTTCTTCTCCCACAACCTAGCCTCCAAGGTATTCAGCAACCTTGAGGTTTTCTCCTTGAGTTGATGATTTCAGTTGTGTACCCACATGGCACGTCTTTGTTTGAATCCGCAGAGTTTAGATATGCAACCTCTATGCATGGCTATCAGAACCCTCAGTGTTCTGTCACACCCTCTTGGTATGAAGCCTCAAAAACCTCTCAAGCCTAAAATCAAAACAAACTCCAAATGCCTAGCATACATCTACAGCATGAATTCACATCCTAAAATAGAACACTCACAGACACCCATTTAACACAGAATACATGCAGGAAAAACTGCTTGTTGTTTATATTAAAATGGCAAATGCCTATATTTACAAGGTGTTCCTGGACACGGCATGTAACAAGGTCTCGGCTCTTTCTCTTATGCTCTCTACTCACAGATTCTATCTCCTATCTAATTCTCCATTTTTTTTTCTCTTAAAGAGACACAAAAATGATCTTTTTACATGAGGAGGCTCTTTGAGCTCTTTCCTCCAAATCCACCTACCCTATTCAATTACATTGAATGGGTTTTCTAGTCCGCTATCCGGATCTATATTTCAGCCTTACAAACATTAAAGGCCTTCTTATCTACAGCCTGCGCAAAGGCATGGTTTCACAGCTCACCAGCTTAAACATTTAATTACATTTAGTTCTAAAATCAAAATGAGGACTGCGCCTCTCTTCATCACACAATTTGAATTTGCTGACGTGGCTGGCTGGCTGGCTGATTGACGTGGAGAGATGCTCCTGCATCAATCTACAATAATAATACACTCCATAACAATGATCATGGACTCCTTTCCTATAACCTCGAAACAAAGCTTCTTTTTTAATCTATTCATCAAATGGGCATAACCTGTACATAATATTACATAAGGATTTCAATACATCTTTTCTTAGATCATGTCAACATGCCTCTTTTTCTCCCCCTCTGTCCTAATTCTTCCTTCAATTGGCAACCTTTCGATGGCCTGATCTGCCCTATCAATGGCCATATCGATGCCTTACAAGATACAATCAAATAATCAACCTAGTCTGAAGATAAACATATCTCAGATCCACAAATTACTCAACAAATCCCTAATACAGACTTCAGATCCACAAATTCCTACTAAGGACCCTAAAATCACTCAACTTCTCTCTTCGAGATCTGTCCTATTTAGGCAGTCTTGATTACATTCCAATCTCTCACAAATAATTACATTAATATTTAGAAACCAACCATTATCCTCCTTAACAATCTCACTCTTCTTGATCCATGCACATAAACTCAAGAAATACAACATTTCATTAGGGAACCAACTCCCTTAGTAAAATTTGAGAGACCCCCTAGGTCTTCTCCTTTGGTCTTAGATTTGGAAGCTTAGAAGCTCATGCATCAATGATTCAAATGAAGAATTGAAAAAGAAAGATGAAGAAATCAAAAGGATACATAAACATAGTAAAGAACTTATTAATCATGTTAATAAAATGAGATTATAGGATGATGAATCGAAGAATAGGGATGAAGATATTACCACAAAAATTGAAGAGGATATTATCCAAAAACGTGAAGAGGAAATTTGCAAAAATATTGAAGAAACCCTAAACACTAACGAGGTAAAATTAGAAATGAAATATAGAATCAAGGAAGGATGTAATAATATTTGCAAAAATATTGAAGAAACCCTAAATACTAATGAGGTAAAATTAGAAATGAAATCTAGAATCAAGGAAGGATGTAATAATTTGATTGATGGGATCACATTATAGCTTCAAAGGGAGAAATAAGACAAGATTTATGAATGTCACTAGAAGATACTTGGAGAAGGTGAACTCCATTTCGAGAATGTGTATGTCCAATACAATGGTATTATGTCCAAGTCTAGAGTAATCAAAGGCCAAGCAAAGAGGATACAGAATGTCATTGTCTCTAGTCAAATAAGATAGATGTAAGGGGTGTGCAGAATCAAGGAAAACCATCACATGTGAGACCATATCAACACCCTCATAACCAATGTAATTTTCAAGGAAGAAAAGAAGATCGATATCAAACTTATCAAGGAAGAATATGGAATTTACATTAATATTCATGAATAGGGAATCACCTTTAACCAATATTCAATAGGGCATTTTCAAAGGCCAACAACCACTATGAATTGGAGAAGTTACAACAATAATACATGGAATCAAAGGAAAGAAAATTATGCAACAATCAACCATCAAGGATTAAGATCGAAAAGAATTGAGTTTGGATAGATTGATCTTTTTCTGAATCCCCAATATTGTTCAAATGTTTGAATGTCATATCGCCTAGCATCCTCAAAATTATCTAATCGATGACTTTGGTTGTATTTTGTAACTTATCCATTGATTCCAAAGACATGTAAATTATAATTTTTGGGAGACTTATATTCATGGGAGATATGTTTAAAAGGGATTCCCCCCATTTAGACTTAACATTCGTCCATTCAAGGATGCCTTGTCATTTTCCTTACAATCTACCAGGTGGTTGAAGGCCATCAATACATAATAAAATTCTATAGACTCAGAGCTTCTCACCACCCATTGATATTTTTTAATCAATCTAAAGAGGCCTGAATTCTAATAAAGAGATTAGTTTTACATTTGATGAATTATGATTGATGATTCTCTAACAAAATTTAGGATTTTGATTCCTTTTGATTTAAGGATACTTAATCCCTAGAATATAGCCAATGCTTCTACTTGATTTTTGGTGGATTCCCTTAACCTGTAGGCAAAACTTTGTTCACATTTTTTGTTGGAATCAAAGACAACTCCCCACCCCCCAGACACCTACCACCCCCATGCAATAAAGTAAACATATAAACCAAAACAAATCAAGATTCAATTAACAAGTTTGGATTGTTAGTCTAATGAATTATGTAAATATCAAGCTTTCCTTCTTTTTTTTGCGAATAATGGTGGAAAAATATATATTACTACCATAAAAATTGATAATAAGATTAAAAAAAATGGTGATTCTTTAAGTTTATTTCAAGGTCCCAGCTAAAGCGAGTTTCTAAAAAACGACTACAATGTCATATTTAAATAAACCCCTAATGTGCATTTGCAAACTAAAAATTGTTGTGGTTAATTTTCAATGTATGACATGTGAACATATGTATTATAAAATGGAGGTCTATTTATATGAGAATAATGCTGCAAATATAATTATGTGATAAAGATAACTAGCTATAATTGTGTTGAGCATAGTCTCAAAATGCTAATAACACTATTTTTTTCCGAAGAAAAATAACATATTTTTATTTGAGATAAACACAAATACAATACTTAGGTGCCCTAGCCACTATCCAAAAAAGATCATCCAAAGATAGATATTTTCATTATCTTTCCCTAAATATCCATAAAAGTACATAACTTTCATAATAGCATATATACAATCTATTAGGTAAAAATAATAGAGTTTAATAGACTCATGTATTGACAAAATACAAGTTCAAAAGGAGTTTAGAAATCATTAAATGAAAACTATTGCAAAACCACTATTTGGCCATCGTGTACTTCTTCAAAGGAACCATAAATATTATATAGATGAAGTCCTTCCTTTGAGTTTTGATCCACAATCTTGTTTTTCTCTCTATACATATGTGTATAGTTGATTCCCAAACAAATTGATTAGATATTTTCTTTAGTTGATATGCCAGTGGAAGGAGAGAATTATTTTTTCATCCCAGACTTCCGTTCATCTAAGTAATGACCATAGATGGATCACCGATTGCCTAAATATTATCAATCCCTTTGTCTAAAGTTGATTTAAGTAAGTAGAGTAAGGCCTCGAATTCTCCTTGATTATTTTTTCCTCTTCCTACATTACCGTTGACTTGAATTATGTGTGTATCTGCAAGATATAGGATGAATCCAATTCCACAAATAGAATCTGAGCCGTGAAAAGCCCCATAAAATTATCCCCATGCTAAAGATTTTTCCTCTTGTATCTCTGATAGTTTTCTTTGTGGTTTAATATTTTTAATAACCTTATAATATGAAACTAAAGCATCATCTTGGGAAAGTACCTAGAATGTAGGCATCATCTTTTCTTCAAACAAAATAGAGTTTATAGCTTTACATATTCTCCACAGAACTAAAAATGGGATTTCCCTGAAGCACCTTAGATCATGTTGAGTAAACCAAACATTAAGACATGTATCTATGGATTCACATTTCCAAAGGTTTTGGATACCCAAAAGCTTCTTGACCTCAACCTAGACTTTTTGAGAAAAAAAAATGCAAGAACAAATTATGAAGTGTTTTCCTCATTGCACCTGTAAAGTAAACAAATTCTTGGACCTTCTCTATTCCTCTTCTGGAGGGCTTCCCATGTTAAAACTTTATGGTAAAATTATAATGACACTATGCATACAAAATGAGGATTGTTATATATGAGATCCAGGATGAGGGTTCCATAGTGCTAGAACTAATCATGTGTGTAGCATAAAAAAAATACAGAAATGTCTAAAACAAGGACCCCCCACTCTATTGGGTCCCCTCAACTACATAAGTTCAAGATTTCCCCTTCAAGTTGTCCCTGTGGTGCAATGATAGATTCCAAATTGATAATTTAGAATTGTGTTGTTGAATTTTATAATCATGTAAGAAAATACAATATTTTTACTTCATCTAAATTGTTCTTTATGTTGGTGTAAAGCTACATAACAAATATTGTCATAACCTGAGTTTTCCTGATCTCCCAAGGTCAAATTTGGGGAATATGGAGATGTGATTAAAAAAAATAGGTTAGGGTTCTTAAGTAACTCCAAGATGAAAATTCTTATGAAAAAATACTCTACTAAAATCCTCCTAAATTTGATGGTGTTGTTCTATTGTTGGATTTATTGGAGTCGATGGATAAGTGATTGAAATAATATTTCAAGAAGAGAAAGGAGATGGGATTGAATGATTTGTAAGTTTAATATTGATGGGTAAACTTTGAAAATGTATAAATTGTTTGCACCATTTTAGTAATGTGTCTATTTTTGCACCATGGAGCTTAAACATGAATTATGACCTATTAACAATACCAAAATAGATATGTATGATGAGAAACTTGGAATAAAGTTTGATGTCCATTAAAATTTTGGGATCATTGGAAACAAAGAATAAGGACTACCTTTACTCCATAGAATAAAATTAAATCTTTTTCATTTGTAGAAAATATTAAACTTAAAATATTTTTACAAATTTGTGATTGTACAAAACATACTTAAGGATCTAAAAATTTGTAATTATGCAAAAAGGATAAACAGATCTAAGAGTATTACATGTTGTTTTTTTGTTTGAAATGCTTTATATTACCTCCTTTTAATCCACATTTAGTTATATATCATTTATCTTTGGTGTCTTTCCAAACAAAAGAGGGCCTAAGAATGCTCCATTCTTTGGGCATTGTTCCTTTTGTATTAATAACAAAAGAACATGGTGTTGATGAAGGTGAAAAGTTTGTTTTCAAAGTTTATTGAGAGAATCAATTTATGTAAATATTCATTCACATTGAAGCTTTATGTTTCTAGTTTCTCTCACCTTCAACAAATTTGGTATGGGAAGTTGACCAATATTTTTTAAATGTTGTATTATTGGTATTTTTATAAATTGTAATTTGATTTTTAAAATAAAGTGTTATTTTTTTTAAGGTGGAAAATCCTATTATAACTTAGTTGAATATTGGCAATGAGGAGAGTAATTACTTATTGTTATTTGCAAATGCAGGTTGACTTATCACTGTTATTCAAGGAAAACCATACCACTTGAAATAATCCACTAGTGGTCCATAAGGGACCACAATTTCACTATTTCTAGATGCCTTTGGATCTCATGTTTGTTATCCCCCATTTCTAGGGATAACTAAGGAGATGATGTCGCTAGGTCCTCAGGTTGCATACATGGAGTACTAAGAGACAAAACAATATGAAGAGCCCTACATCACACCACTCATCACTATGAGATCGATGGTTGCACCATTTACCACACTAGCTTGGCTCACAGAGGAAAACAAGTCTTGTTCCATGAGGTAACAAGTCCAATGTTATGGTAAGTGTCATTTTAATAAATGAAGAATTTGAATATGTTGCAAAAGGTCTTTCCTTGATTTTGAAAATGTTTTCTTGGAAATTGTTTTCTTTTCCTTGTTTCACCTTGGTGAATGAAATTGTGTCCTAGTAAGCGGTCACCCTCAAGGGAAGGGTTTCACCTAGAAGGTATCCTTTATGAGTCATCATACTATTCTCGATCATGATTATCACTTTCTGTACTTCTTTCCTTTCTTCCCCTCATTTTTGGATTTTCAGGTGCACTGACCCAAGAAGGGATTGTACCTCATTTCATGGGAAGAAGGGGTTGAAGGCCTAGAGGGAAATGTAGCTGGAAAAGATAAAAGACAAATCATAACCTTCTAGATGATTTTCCAAATAGGTATTGAGAACAATGAAGTGTTTCTCCTAAAAGATTTGAATACCTGGAAAAGAAAACTCACATTATATAGATGTCTCGCTTGTTGAGGTGTGTACACTTATGTAGTGTCCCTTTCTTTCCATGCATATGGAACTCTGTGTACCTCTAGATTCAAGTGACGTTGTGATACTCTTTTATTTTCATGTCTTATGGTACCCAATTGTTTTGTAATTTAATTAATTAATAACAATGAATGGTCTTGGAAAGGTTGCATTGAAAATGAAGGTGCAACACACCCTCTTCAAAGGCATGCATAAATGAGATAATATGAACCCTTGTATGTCATGAACCCCATGCCAAATATTTTTACCCCCCATCCACTTCATACTCTTCACATGACTTATAGAGGGTCCACCTAGAAAAAAACTCCTTAACTTGGGTAATGATTCACCCAATAGGTCACCATGACAACCCTCCCATACTTAAACTTGGCAAGTTGCATAGGGTCTTTGAGAATTTTTTTATTTTGAGAGGGAGGATTTTATGCACATGTTCGAGTGGTTATTTTAGAATATATGGCTTAATTTACATGATTATTGTGACTTGTGATCCCTTGGAGGGACAATTTTCTTGTCTTTGCAGGGAGTTGACAAGTGGAAGACATTTCGTGAAGGCACAAGGCCACTTGGAACTTCACTTGGGGAATGAATCCCATAGGATGGATGTTGCACCCCCTCTCCTTGGACAATTGGATGATAGACATTTCCTTTGGAGGAATTAGAGGACACCCTAGATAAGTAGATTTATCCCCCTCTTTCCCAATGTTTGACCCTAGAGGACCAAAACGCCACCTTTGAGGGAATGACATCACACTTTGGGCTAGGGTTTTGGTGATGGTGGTGATGATTGACCATGACTTGGCATGTTGTAATGGAGGAAGATCCTTGCACAATGGATACTATACATTTGGAGGCCCAAGGACTTCCTCAAATTGCTCAACGACTTGCCAAAAATTCCAAAACGTCACCCCTTTAGGGCATGTCGTCATCATCTAGGGATTTTACTTTTTGTTATTTTGAGTTTAAATCTGTAAAGGGGAAAATAGAGGAGGTCGGACTCCATAATTGTGTTTTACCCTAAATATAAGTGGAAAAACTTTTTGTATAGTACCTTGTATAAATAAAGGTCATTTCATTTCATTGTATCATAAAAAAATCCCACTTGATAATTACATACTCTATGGCCAAAATTTCCGCCCCTCTTGGGAAAATCACATATATCTCTCTTTGAAGTTATTTGGATGCTTAACACTTGTATTTGGAGATAAACATTGCGCACTATCTCTTGGATTCTTGTCTCTTGCTATGGTGATGGAATATTCTTGGTAGGGTTTGTCTTGCATAACTCTTGGAATTAGAAAGAAATTTTTGCATGTTGTTGGTGTTTCTTTCTTGTTTCGTGGTTTTTATTGTTTGAACCCTTGGAGGAGTATAAAAGAATACACCCTCCACCAAGATTCATCATAGTTTTTATTGGCTAATATATTGAAAAATGTTGCTAGGACGAGCAAAAGGGCTTACACCCTCCTAGATTTACCTTGTTGGATTTTATTGCTCTACGGAGTAAAAGGGCTTACACCCCTAGAGAAGTGTTGGACAATAGGTTTGGACTATTGGTTGTCATTGATGTCAACCCTTGGATATTGATGTCAACCCTTGAAGAAGTCTGGAATACCTAGAGATGTGGTTGAGATTGATGATGAGTTATTTTTCATTGAGTAGTGGATTGATGTCAATTGTTGTGATGGGTTTATTTGGAGAAGTCTCCAAAGTGGTCCCCTTATGGAATATCTCTAAGCATGGCCCTCACAAGAAGACGCTTTGAAGAAGTCTACAAGAAAACCATAAGTATGGTTAAGGATCATGTAGTTTATCATGGAATTAGGTCATGAAGGATGGATTAAATCAAGGTAACTCACTCATGTATGGATAGTCCTCATCATTCTATTTTTGGTGATAGGTGGTACACCACGTAGTTCCTCACAATTGAGGAGATATGCCCTCTTAAATATGAAAGCCCTGAACTATGGTTAAGAATCCCCAAGTATGGTTAATAAGCCCATAAATGGTTGCAACAAGAAGTTATTAGTTGACCTCAAAATGAAGAAAAAGAGTAAAACAATTGTAAACAAGAAGTTACAAGTCGGCCCTAAAGTTAAGTAAAGAAGTCACTTGGAAAAGTATAAATACACATCAAGAGCATCTCATTTGTACACACAATTTTATTCAATATCTATATAAGTGAGCAAGTGATTTTTATCTGAGGTAACCAAGGAGATATGAAGTGAATTTCAAATGGAAGATGAAGTGAATAAGGGAGAAATTCGAAGGGAGGATGAAGTCTTGTGAGCATGTGTGCTAAGGTATGTTATTTAAAGGTCATCTTACCCTTTTTTAGATAATTTCTCTTCTAGAATGATTCATATAGTGAAACTTGGACTAAGTTTAGAAGATATTTCAAGGTAAATGTGATAAAAATTTAAGCATTTGGGTCATAGAATTTTCTAAGATACACTCTGTGGAAAATAGGGTTTTTGGCTAGCTCGGAAACTAGTCTCAAACAAGTGTTCCGAGTAAAAAAATTCTAAATTATTCATAGAGAATCCAAATTTAGTAATACCAAATACATTGGATAGATTATAGTCCGTAGTATGTTGTGTATGATTTTCATATCTAGATATCAAATATTTCACGTGTGGCATTCTCTACACATTCTCTCTCTAGAATAATCCAGAATTCAACAAGGTCTGCCATTTTTTCTATAACTCCTTTTGTGGGATGTTCCAAGCAATGAAACTTGGAGGAATTGTAGAGAATATATTTAATAATATTGGGTACAAGTTTCATACCATTATTCATTACAGGTAAATATTTATTCTTGTTGAAAGTTAGGGTTCGTGACTAATCCAAACGCTAGTCCCATGAGACTAAGGTAAAGTTTGATGAAGATGATATTCTCTTGTTGCTGAAGTTGAGGAAGGTATACAGGTTTGTAATCACATAAAAAGGGTTTGTTATAGAGTTAGAGGTATGTTTATATGCATGTTTTTAGGGTTACATGTTGATGATGTTATGGTGCATGCTTGAGGCAATCCTTTGGTATATTGTCGAGGCATTGGCACATGTATGAAATACATATCTTGGTGATGTTGGTACTTGGTTGAGATACACCATTGATAGTACTTGTTTGGTATATCCTATGTTATATGGTGTATGGAATTATTGAGTGATATGGTATATGGTTGAGACACATTGTTGTTACATGGTATGGTACAAGTGTTGATGTACATGGTGGATGGTTGAGGTACATGGTACAGGTGTTGGTGCATGGCTGATGAAATTGATGTTGTATAGGTGTTGGTTCATGGTTGATGCACTTGTTGTGGTACATGGTTGATGCTTGGTATGGTACAAGTTGATGGTTTTGTACATGCTTTGGTAGAGGCATTTTTTGGTGATGTTGGACATCTAGTTGAGAGGTGTCCTTGGTATATGATCCATGTGAGAGGATGTGGTTGAGTATTGGTGACAGTGATAGTTGGACGGGTTGATAAGTGATAGTGACAGGTTGCAGTGAGAGAGGCAGTGACAATGGTAGTGATCGTGGTAGTGACAATTGGTCTACACTTATATTCCAGGGTGGTAGGATGAGAAAATTAAAGGGGGTTATAGCCTCCTTCTGGTTGGAGCCAAAGAATCAGGGAGTTGGAGCTTCCTTCAAGTTGGATCCTAAGAATTGGGGGTTGTAGCCTCCTTCTAGTTGGAGCCAGAGATTTCAGGGAGTTGTAGCTTCCTTTAGGTTGGATTCTGATAATCAAGGGGTTGTAGCCTCATTCTAGTTGGAGCTAGAGAATTTAAGGATTTGTAGCTTCCTTCATATTGGATCTTGTAAATGGGGGGACATAGCCTCCTTCTAGTTGCAGCTGGAGAATTGGGAAGTTGGTGCTTCCAATGAATGTATTCTTTGATATATAAGAAATTGTTATGTGGTTTTCTCCTGTTTGGGTGACAATGATTGTGGTAGTGACAGTTGGTCTACTTATATTTTAGGGTGGCAAGATGGGGAAAGGAAAGGGGGTTGTATCCACCTTCTAGTTGGAGCTATAGAATCAGGGAGTTGGAGCTTCCTTCAGGTTGGAGCCTAATAATCAGAGGGTTGCAACCTCTTTTGGTTGGAGCTAGAGAATTCAGGGAGTTATAGATTCCTTGAGGTTGGAGACTGAGAATCAGGGGGTTGTAGCCTGAGAATCAGGGGGTTGTAGCCTCATTCTAGTTGGAACCAAAGAATTCAAGGATTTGTAGCTTCCTTAAGGTTGGATAGTGTAAATAGGGGTTCATAGCCTCCTTCCAATTACAACTAGAGAATTGGGAATTTGGTGCTTCCAATGAATGTATTCTTTGATATATAATAAATCCTTTCATGGTTTTCTTGCATTTGGGTTTCCACATAATTTATGGTGTACTCTGTACTTTATGTGATCGATGTGATGATGCTTATGTTTATATGCTCATGATACATTGATGCTATATTGGTGATGTACTCATGATTAAGTTGAAGTTTATATATTGTGGTTAAAAGTGGTAAAAGTGTTCATACTGATTGACCCTCCCCTCTCAGTATTCCACCAATTGGTATCAAAGTCAGTTCCTTCATGAAATAGTTTAACCACTAGAAGGTAGATCATGGAGATTAAGATTAGTGCATACACATATAATGGAATACCATGGTTAGATGGTTAGATTGGTTAGAACTATGAGATGTAGAATATCTAAATGAAAACATTTTTATAGGCATTGTGATATGATGTTTGGAAATCATTTTTTATAGGATATACTGCTACTAAGAAAACAAAGAATGTAGCCAAGAAGGAATTGAAAAGAAACAACAAAATAGAAATGGATTTCATCTTGGAAGGATTACTTGATTCAATAAAAGAGAAAGTGGGAAAATGTTTATCAACTAAAGAACTTTGAGATAAGCTACATGATCTATATTTTGACTAATCTCCCATCATAGATCCATAGAGTTCTAAAGAATATTTAGGTATAGAACAAGAAAGATGCTTGTCATGTCAGACAAATTTGAAATAAGAATATTGTGAAGAAGGTATAGTAGATATTGAAACATAATTAATCATTTCTCTAAACAAATTGAAGAAAGAAAGAAAGAAGATCAAGTCTCTTGAGGAAAAATTAGTCAAGAAGAATTCTCAAGAAAGTTTTGAAGAAGCCCAACAGGTCATCGTGAAACTGAAAGCTCAACTAGAATAAGCTAAAGTGATTGAATAAACTCTCATGAGTCAATTGGATGAAAATCAATGTTTGGAAGAAAATATGACAACACAAATAAAGGAATCAGAGAAGAGAGATAATATTTTGACAAATCATCTCAAGGAAAGAACTGAGGATTTAAACTAGCTTGAAGAATAATTTGGTCAAGAAGAAAGAAGACTTGAAGAAGAAATAATCACATTGAAGACCATAATTGAAGAAGAAAAGAGAATGAAAGAAGTCAGATTAAAATGATGAATAAAGAAGAAGAGGTTGAGAAGATTGAATAAGAAGTTGTCACATTGAGAGTTAAAATTGTCAATCTCAACAAGAATGTTGAAGAGAGAGAAACATCCACATCATTAGTTAAGGAAGTTGAAGAGAAAAGTTTCAGGTTATCGGAAGGGAAAAATGAAGAGAATCCTAAGAGTTATGCAGAAGTCATAAAAGGTTCTATGAAGAAGGAATAATGCAAGCCCCTAAAGAATAACATTTCAAAAGTGAAGAAGACTCAAGAAGAAGATTACAAAAGAGACAGATATAAAAGAAGACCCTCTACATTTAGAAAACAAAGAAGCTTCAATATTGATGATGGAATCAGAAAAAGAGAAGATCGTGATCAACCGAGGCATGAATTCATAAGGAATACATCACAAAGAAGATCATTAACTCCTGGGTATCAAAATTGTTTTTATGGTTATTGTTTTAATTGTACTAAATTTGGACATAAGGCTGTAGATTGTAAAAAATATGGAAGAAGTGATACTTATGTGGCCCCAAATAACATAAGATGTTACAAATTCCATACTTTTGGTCACATAGCTCAGAATTACAGAAGCATGATAGAGCCCTCCATGAAAGAAAACATTGATGTCAAATACATGAAGGTTTGGGGAAGAAAATAAATACAAGAAGAGCATGTAAATAAAGAAGAGGTCCCGGAAATCACAAGATTCGCATTAGTATGAGAAATAAGAGAAGAAGAGAAGGAATGTGCCCAATAAGTTGTAGTCTCGGGAATTGCAGTGCAAGATAATAAAGAATACACAGGAAAAAAGGAAGAAGTCGTATTTAAGGAATATGATGAGTCTAGAGATGAAGAGAAATATTACTCCACATTAGGGTGGATTCCTCCATTGTTCTAAGCCATCCAGATTGGAGACTCCCAACATTGTGAATATTTAATAGGAGGATTCTATGCAACAACTCTACAAGTCAAAGAAACATCCTTGGAGCAATGTGAAGCATTTGTAGAGACATATTCAAAGTGGTCAGATGGTAGAAGTACAAAATGACAGATTGATTGATTGAGAAGCAATATTCCATGCATGCGTTCGGGAAGGGATATATTCAATATAGGTTGCTCGAGACATATAAAGTATGATTTGTAGATAGAGAATACTAGTGGACACATTTTATTCAGTTTGAAGAATAGGAATATGTGATGATCAATTACAGAAGAGAAGCCTTCATGATATTATAGTGATAGATGGGTCAGCATTGTGGATAGTGGAGTAGAAAAATTATGGATAGTTTGTGACATATGGACTGAGATGGATTCATGATATGCTTAGAAGGTACATAATACATGGGTCATAGAATATGCATAATAGTGGATGGACAATTGGAATCATCGGTGGAAGTTATATCGTTAGAAATAAATAATTGAACATGTATGGTCAAGTGAACATTTGAAGAAATCAAGTAATGAATGATTTTTATATATGTCAGTGAATTACAATAGGAAGCACCAATGGAAAATTAGCAAGAATTGGAAGAGAGGAAAATAAACACTTATAGGTAGCCCTACATTGATCTACATGACATCTTGAAGAGAAGTCAAGGGAAGATAAATCATTAGATAAAGAGATCCAGAAAGGAAAATCAGTAGCATATAGACAATGGGAGACATACCAACAGAGGGAGTTGTCTTTCTTCCCATGAGTGAAAAAATACAAGATAAAGAACAAAGGAATTAAAATAGAGAGAAAGAAAAAAATGCATGAAAACAGGAGGAGCAGCCCCAAGGAGAGAGACCCTTTACCATTGATATCAAAAGGGGAGAGTGAGAAACATTGATGAGTAGCAATGGTCACAAGGAGAGAATCAATGTTGGAGCATTAATATTACCATCAATGTTGGTGTTTCCATCAATGACAAAGGGAGAGATTGTTGGACAACTGATTTGGATTGTTGGTTGTCATTTATGTCAATCCTTGGAGATTGATGTCAACCCTTGAAGAAGTATGAAATACCTAGAGATGTGGTTGAGATTGATGGTGATTTAGTTGTCATTGAGTAGTGGATTGATGTCAACTCATGTGATGGGTGTATTTGGAGAAGTCTACAAAGTGGTCCCCTTATGGTGTTGCTATAAGCATGACCCTCACGGGAAGATGCTTTGAAGAGGTCTACAAGAAACCCCTAAGTATGGTTAAGAATCTCGTATTTTATTATGGAATTTAGGTCATTAATGAAGAAATAAATGAAGGTAACTCACTCATGGATGGATAGTCCTCATCATGCTATTTTTGGTGATAGGTGGTATGGCACGTAGTTCCTCATAGTTGATGAGATATGCCCTCTTAAAGATGGAATCCTAGAAGTATGGTTAAGAATCCCCAAAGTATGGTTAATAAGGCTATAAATGGTTGCAACAAGAAGTTATTAGTTGACCCCAAAATGAGTAAAAGGGGTAAAACAATTGTAAACAAGAAGTTACAATTCGACCCTAAAGTTAAGTAAATAAGTCACATGGAAACGTATAAATACACATCAAGAGCCTCTCGTTTGTATATGAACATTTATTGAATATTTGTATAAGTGAGAAAGTGATCATTATATGAGGTAACCAAGGAGATATTAGGAGAATTTCAGAGGGAAGATCAAGTGAAGAAGGGAGAAATTTGAAGGGAGGATGAAGTCTTGTGAGGATGTGTTCTAAGGTATGTTATTTAAAGGTCATCTTACCATTTTCGCTATAACTATTTTCTAGAATGATTCAGATAAATAAACTTGGAAGTGGTTGAGAATATATGTCAAGATAATTTTGGTAAAAATTTCATCATCTGGGTCGTAGCATTTTCTGAGATACACGCTGTGGAAAATAGGGTTTTTGGCTAGTCCGGAAACTAGTCTCAAACAAGCATTCCAGGTAAAATAGTTATAACTTCTTCATAGAGGATCTAAATTTAGTGAGACCAAATGAAATGGATAGAGTAAATTCCTTAGTATGTTTTTTATGATTTTCAGATCTAGACATCAAATATTTTGTGCATGGCATGATCTACAATATTTCTCTCTAGAATAATCCAGAATTCAGGAACGTTTGCCATGTTTACTATAACACCTTTTCTGGGATGTTCCAAGCAGTGAAACTTGGAGGAATTGCAAAAAATATATTGAGTAATATTAGGTACAAGTTTCATACCTTTCTTCATTATAGGTACGGAGTTATTGTTGTTGCAATTTAGGGTTTCTGACTAATCCAAAAACTAGTCCCATGAGACTAAGGTAAAGTTTGATGAAGATGCTATTCTCTTGTTGTTGAAGTTGAGGAAGGTCTTCAGGTCTGTAATCACATACAACAAGTATATTACAGAGTTATAGGTATGTTTATATGCATTTTTTAGGGTTACATGTTGATGATGTTTTGGGATTTTTGGGTGCACCCACCAAAGAAGGGATAGTACCTCATTTCATGGGAAGAAGGGGTTGAAGGCCTAGAGGGAAATGTAGCTGGAAAAAAATAAAATCCAAATAATAACCTTCTATATGCTCACCCAAATAGGTTTCTAGAACAATGAAACATTTATCCTAAAATATTTGAATAAATTCAAAAGAAAACTCACATTATATAGATGTCTCGTGTGTTGAGGTGTGTACACTTATGTGGTGTCCCTTTATTTCCATTCATATGGAACTTTGTGTACCTCTATATTCAAGTGACATTATGGTACTCTTTTCTTTCCATGTCTTATGGTACCCAATTTTTTTGGACTTTAATTAATTAATGGAAATTAATGGGCTTGGAAAAAGGTTGTATTTAAAACGAAGGTGCAACACACCCTCTACAAAGGCACACATAAATGAGATAATACGAACCCTTGTATGTCATAAAACCCATGCCCAGAATTTTTAGACCCTGTCCACTTCATACTCTTTACATGACATAGAGAGGGTCCACCTATAAAATAACTCCTTAACTTGGGGAATGATTCACCCAATAGATCCCCATGACAACCCTCCCATACCTAAACTTGGCAATTTGCATAGGGTCTTTGAGAATTTGTTTATTTTGAGTGGGGGGATTTGATGCAAATGTTTGGGTGGTTCTCTTATTATATATGGCTTACTTGACATGATTCTTGTGAAATTGGAGCCCTTGGAGGGAGAATTTTCTTGTATTTGCAGGGCCTTGATAGGTGGAAGACATTTCGTGAAGGAACACGTTCACTTGGACCTTTACTTGGGGCATGGAGACCATACGTTGGATGTTTTTCCCCCTCTCCTTAGACATTTGAATGATATACATTTTATTTGGAGGCATAAAAGGACACCATGGACAAGTAGAGATAGCCGCCTCTTGCCCAATGTTTTACCCCAAAGGTCCAAAACATCACCTTTGATGGCATGACGTCACACTTGGGGCTATGGTTTTGGTGATGGTGGTGATGATTGACCATGAATTTGCATGTTTTAATGGAGTAAGACCCTTGAACCATGGATACTATATATTTGTAGGCCCAACAACTTCCTCAACTTGCTCAATGACTTGCCAAAAATGTCAAAACATCACCCCTTTAGGGCATGACATCATCATCTAGGGATTTTTCTTTTTGTTATTTTGAGTTTGAATTTGTAAATGGGAAATTAGAGGCGGTTGGCCTCCCTAATTGTATTTTACCCTAAATATAAGTGGAAAAAATTTGTGTAGATGACATTTCATAAATAAAGGTCTTTTCATTTCATTTTATCATAAAAAATCTCACTTTAGAATTACATACTCTATGGATAAAAAATTTGCCCCTCTTGGGAAAATTGCATATCTCTCTCTTTGATGATATTTGGATGCTAAACACTTCTATTTGGATTTAAAAGTGGTGCGCTATATCTTGTATGCTTGTCTCTCGCTATGTTGATGGAATATTCTTGGTAGATAAGGGTTTATCTTGCATATCTCTTGGAATTGGTAAGAAATTTCTACATATTGTTGGTGTTTATTTCTTGTTTCATGGTTATTATTGTATGAACCCTTGGAGGAGTATAAGGGAATACTACCTCCACCAATATTCATAATAATTTTTATTGGATAAGCTATTGCAAAAGGTTTTCAGGAGGAGTTAAAGGGCTTACACCCTCCTAGATTTACCTTGCTGGATTTTCTTTCTCTAGGGAGTAAAAGGGAATACACCCCTAGAGAAGTAGTAGATATAACCTTACATAAGAATAATCCATAACCCATTGATAAGGAACTAATATAAATTTTCATTGGAGAAATAAAATCATTTCATTGGTATATGTGGAATTGAGAGATATTGTATTTGTTCAAGTTGGAATATTTTCTAAGTGTTATAAGTTTGCTTATGCACTAAGGGAATGTAATTTGGCTAAGGGATTCTATTGTTGAAATTAAATTAATTCTACAGCCATTAGGGCTGCAGGAAAACTCACTTTATTTTATTTATTTCTCACTTTTCTACCACTAAAATTTACTTGTGAACCTAGATTATTGTTCTATTACTCATTTGTTATTTTTTTGACAGTTTACTTGTTGATTTATGTGGTTGGAATTTTCTATTGTATCATTTTTTTTCTATAGTCACTTGGATGTAATAATAAATTTCTGATAACAACTAACAAACAACCCTAAATTCCATTAAAGTATTGCTCTTTTTAGTGGAAGTTAAACTAGACATTGCTAGCTTAGTTTCTATTATCTTTTGCTTGACTTTTGGAAACATATTTTTCATCCATTTTCTTATTTAATGTGATGATATGAATATGATATACTGCTGAAACTTTAGGACAACAATATTTCCTTGCTTTTATCCTTGATATAGGCTTGGTTTTATGACCATTTGTCTTGTTCCAGGAAGGTCTAACATTGTCTTGCAGGTACACAACAATTTGGAAACCTCCCTTCACCGACAAGATTCTTTTGCAAGCATCTTTCCATTTTAAAACTTGACTTATAGGGGTTTCAGTGGTCATTCTACCACTTTCCATATCAATCCCCCTAGGTTCACTGGGATTCCCCCCTTCTGGTGACTTATCATCACTAGAGAGAGGGGAGTGTCCATCTAAGGTGACATTGGGTAGCTACTCCCATAGTTGTCTCACTCTTGTGGATTGGGTTGGGATTTGTCCAATCTACAATATGTGCGATAACAAATTTGTTAACATATTTCCTTATGTCCAAGGAAGATGAGATCTTAACCAATCAAAAACAATTTTATGTCTTACTCCATGACCATAAGGCGGTTTGAACATAAATAGTATCCACAAGAAAGCTAGTGTCCCTTATGGTCATCACTGAGGCTACCTCCAGTGGAGTTATATGTTTTATGGTATCATCTAGATTTAATTACATACATGATACCAAATACTATCCCCAATTACAACTAAACCTCTTACCATTATTTCTACTTTTACTTTAGTAAACTATAAAGTTTTGAATTCATTCTAATTTAAAAAAAAAAAATCCAAGGAAAAAAATATGTGATTTTATTAAATATAAACAAAATTACATAGTCATATGCCAAAGGAAATCAAGAGTACACTTAAGCCACTTGACAAAATGACTCTTCATACTTTCCTTTTCAAGCATAATAGAAAAGTGTAGTAGTAATATTAAGTATGTTTCCCAACATAAAAAGAATATAAGTTACATCATTCAAACTATAAACCTTAAATTGTCCTTTTCCTTAATCAAAATTCTATAGTAGTATATAATTAGAGCCAAGTTTTATGACTATATTCAGTTGTGTGACCATCCCAAAGTATGGATATTATCTAGGTTCCTCAATTGTATACTAATCCATCTAGTTCATCCACTATATTTTTCTTGTCCCTATATATGTGAGACAAAGAGATATGTGAGAAAGTGTCATTAGAAGTTCCACATCATCATGCAATGGTTGTAAAGTGAAATTCATCAATGTTGTTTCCTTGTGAAACCATTGAATAACCATGAATGAGTCACAAAATATTTGTATTTGTGATACACCAAACTCTTGGGCCAACCTCAAAACTAATTTGAGAGCCATGAATTTGTAGTAACTATTTGTTTCTTGACCTATCCAAAAATTGAGAGAAATGTAATTATTTGAAGATAAATATAAAACCACCCGTAATTCTCCCTTAGCAGGGATTCCTTATGAGGCACAATCAAAGTATTTCCATGGGATATCCTTGTTGAATACCTCTCCTTTAAGATTATGACAATTTGTTTATCCTAAGTCCATGGGTGAACATTTAATACTTTTAGAGCCTGTTTTGGGTATGTCTTATATTCTTTGCATGAGTAGTAGTGTTGTGTTGCCTTGGGAAATGTGTCACATTTTTTAGCATTTTTTCGGCATATGGGTTTTTCCTGATGGTTTTCTATTTCTGGTTAAGGAATTAGGGTTGTTGACTAATCCAAGTCATTGGGTTAGGGTTTTGGATGTCATTGGCTCCTATATGTATATTGTATTGTAAACAATGTATCACTATGAATGGATATAGAATATGTTGGTTTTCCCGGTTTGGGTTTCCAGGGGAAAAATATTTGTGTAATGTTTGTATTTGCCATTGTATCTTTTATGTTCTTTTACTGAAAAATCTATTTGCAGTAAATATTGTACAAGGTTAAAATATACATTTGGTATCAGATCTTTTTTGGCTTCAGGGGGATGCCTTTATGGTCAAGGGTTTGGATCAAGACTATGATAAGCCTTGTTACAGTGGGAGATCTATGGTATTGATTTTTCAGGTGAAAAGAAATGGCAAGAAATTTGAAAATGGAGATCGAGAATTTTAATGGGAAAATTTTCGAGCTGTGGAAGCTCAAGATGGAAGATCTGTTGGTGGACAAAGATCACTGGATCACAATATATCCAGGTACTACACCTACAGGAACTTCAGTAGATGACTAGAAAAATTTGGATCGGAAGGTGAAGAGCACAATCCGACTGTGTCTCTCAAATTCAGTATTACTAAATGTGTCAGAGGAAGCTACAACCAAGAATTTATGGGATAAGTTGGGAAAGTTGTATCAGTCTAAGTCCCTAGTAAATAAACTATTCTTGAGAAAGAAGCTGTATAATATGAGGATGAGAGATGGAAACTCAGTGGAAGAGAATTTGAACACTTTCAATACTGTGGTAAGTCAGTTAGTATCTATTGAGATTAAAATTTCAGATGAAGATAAGTGTATCAGTTTACTTTGTTCTTTACCAGACTCGTGGGATAGTCTGGTTGTGGCCATATGTAGTAATACAACTGCCTTGAAGTTTTATGAAGTGGTCTCATCCTTATTTTCGAAGGAGATGAGACAGAAGAATATGGAAGGATAGAGCACAAACTCATTATTTACAAGAGGACGCTCCCAGGAAAGAAATGGATATAAGTTATCAAGTGGGAGATCTAAGTCTAAGGGTAGATCTAAATCTCCCAGAGAGATTGTAAAGGTATGTTGGAGATGCGGAAAATAAGGGCACTACAAGAAGTAGTGTAGATCCAAATTTGAGGAAAAGAAGGGCTCTAAAGAATCTCCTTCTACATAAGAAAATACCTGGAAGGAATAAGGAGGGGATGTGTACTTGGATTCTTCAAGAACACATGCAGATCATGAGGCATGGTTGGTTGACTCAGGTGCATCCTTTCATATGACTCCCCACAGGGAGTGGTTCTATGAATATGAAAGGTATGATGGAGGTAATGTTTTCTTAGGTGTTGATTCGACAACCAGAATCATAGGACAAGGAAAAGTAAAGCTAAGGCTCATAGATGGAAGGATTATAAAACTTCTTGGTGTTCAACACATCCCAGGTTTGGCCATAAATTTGATTTTTGTAAGCAAAATGGACGATGCAAGGGTAAAAACAATATTTGAAAAGGAAACCTGCAAGATGATTCGAGGAGCAATTGTTTTGTTGAAATGATTTTGGTTTGGAACTCTGTATAAGATGCAAGGAAGAACTATTAGTGATGGGTGTAATAGTTATGTTGTTCCTGATATTGGAGTTGAAGAAGAAAGAACTCCTATAGTCTCTGGAGAAAAGGTTATGTTGTGGAATCAAATACTGGGGAATATTAGAGAGAAGGGTCTTCTACTACTACACCGTAAAGGTATGGTTGAAGGTATGTCTAACTGCTCTCTGGATTTTGATTTTTTTGAACATTGTGTATATGGGAAGCATAATCAGGTAAGATTCTCTTCTGGTGCAACGAGGGAAAAAGGAATTTTACAGCTAGTTCATAGTGATGTTTTTGGACCTGTATCAGTTGCATCATTGGGAAAATATGTGTACTATGTCTCATTTATAAATGAATTCTCAAGGAATACTTGGATATATTTCTTCAGGAAGAAATATGAAGTCTTTGATAGGTTTAAAGAGATTAAGGATCTTGTTGAGAATCAAATAGAGAAAATAATTAAGGTGTTTAGGACAGATAATGGCAGAGAGTTCTGCGGGAATGAATTTGAATAATTATGTAAGAAGTGTGGTATATCAAGGAAAAATAATACTCCATATACACCTCAGTAGAATGGAGTTGCAGAAAAGATGAACAAGACGCTAATGGAAAAATCAAGGTGCATGCTCAATGGTGTCAGGTTAGGGAAAGAATTCCAGGGAGAGGCAGTGGGTACTGCATGTTACCTAGTCAACATATCACCCTCATCAACGCTGGATGACAAGACTCCACAAGAGGTATGGACTGGTAATAAAACCTCTTTCACACATCTCAAGTTATTTGGTTGTGATGCATATGTTCATGTTCCAAAGGAAAACAAGAGTAAGCTAGATAAGAAGGCTGAAAAGTGTATCTTTATTGGATATAAAGATGGTCTCAAAGATTTAAGGTTTGGAACCCAGAAACTAAGAAGGTAGTTTATAGCCAAGATGTGGTATTTAGAGAAATGAAGGATGTTGTTAAACATGAATTCCTACCAATGAAGAACTAGTGAAAATAGAGTTTGATTTAAAGGATGATGAGTCAGACTCTACAAAAGAACAGGAATCAGAAGAAGAAGATCCTCATACTCCAGTATTGAGGAGATTGGTTCGAGAAAGAAGGCTACCGAAAAGGTATACTCCATATGATTTCCGTTCAAATTTTTCTTTGTCTATTACTGATGATTATCCTAGAACTGTCAGGTAGGCAGTGGATTCAGAGGATGGAAATATCTGAAAAGGGCCATGGACGAAGAAATAACAACTTTGGATAAGAATGAGGCTTGGGATATAGTGGAGTTTCCAATTGGAAGAAATCCCATTGGAATCAAATGGGTATTTAAAAAGAAACTGAATGCAGAAAGAAAAGTAGAGAAATTCAAAGCCAAGTTAGTAGAAAAGGGTTATTCCCAGGTTGAGGGAATTGATTTTGGTGAGATTTTTTCTCCTATTTCCAATTTAACCTCTATAAGATTTATGTTATTTGTTGTTGTTGCATTTGTTTTTGAAGTAGAACAGATGGATGTGAAGACAACATTCCTACATGGGGATGTAGAAGAAGAAATCTATATGAAGAATCCAAAAGGTTATGATGTGAAGGGAAAGAAGGAGTTGGTGTGTAAGATGAATAAGTCCCTGTACGATTTAAAACAATCACCAAGGATGTGGTATCAAAAACTTGATACTTATATGTTGGGACATGGCTTCACAAGAAGCAAAGAGGATTACTGTGTGTATTTTAAATTAATTCATGATCATTTGATTTATTTGGTCTTGTATGTGGATGACATGTTGTTGATAGGAAACAACAAGGAGAATATCCAGGATGTGAAAACTTAGTTATCCTCTAAATTTGACACAGAGGATCTCGGTGCTTCAAATTTCATTTTGGTCATGGAAATTAAAAGAGACCGAAAAAGAGGAAACTTCCTTGGTTAAATCAGAGAAAATATGTCGAGACAATATTGCAGAGGTTTAATATGAAGGAATGTAAACCGGTAAAGGTAACTATTCATGTCGGTGTAAAGTTATATGTGGATCAGTGTCCCAAGACACGGGAAGAGGAGGAGGACATGTCTTGTGTTCCATATGCGAGTGCAGTTGGCAGTTTGATGTATGAAATGGTTTGTACTAGACCAGACATTGCACATGCAGTGGGAGTTTTGAGCAGGTATATTTCAAAACTAGGGAAGGAGCATTGGATAGTAGTAAAAAGGGTTTTCATGTATTTGTGCAGCACTACTAGCTATGGATTGTGCTACCAAGGAAGATCGAGATTGGACAGAGTGGTGGATATACATGGATTTTTGGGGATGGAGATCTAGATCGAAGGAGATCTATAGGTGGGTATGAGTTTAACCTGTTTGGAGGAGAAATAATTTGGATGAGCAAAAGACACGTTGTAGTGGAACTTTCAACTACAGAAGTTGAATACACGACAGCCACTCATGTAAGTAAGGAAGTAGTGTGGTTACAAATATTGTTTCCAGGTATTGGGTTGATACAACAAGTTGTAAGGATATATTGTGATAGTCAGAGTGCAATTTTTCTGGCGAAGAACCCAAATTATCATTCAAAGACAAAGCATATTGATATTCAATATCACTTTGTGAGAGACATGGTTGAAGAAAAGAAAGTATTGTTGATGAAGGTGGACACTTTGAAGAATGTTGAAAATTCATTAACAAAATCTGTGAGCACTGAGAAGTTCTCTTGGTGTAGAGGATCCATGGGCATTGTTGCCCTGGATTGTTGACAATGTAACCCTGTAACCTCCTTTATGCAAAGAAAACAAGTGGGAGAATGTTGGGTATGTGTTATATTATTTTGTGGGAGAATATTGAGCACACAAGGGGGTTTGAGGGGGGTGAAATCCCCCCACACGGGGGTTGGGGGGAAGTGCCCCCAAGAAATGTTTTTTGAATCAGGAAACGTGTCACATTTTTGGGCGGTTTTTCGGAACATGGTTTTTTTCGATGATTTTCTATTTCCTGTTAAGGAATTAGGGTTTTGACTAATCCAAGTCGTTGGGTTAGGGTTTTGGATGCCACTGGATTCTATATGTATATTGTATTGTAAACAATGTATCACTATGAATGAATATAGAATATTTTGGTTTTCCCGGTTTTGGTTTCCAGGGGAAAAATCTCTGTGTAATGTTTGTATTTGCCATTTTATCTTTTATGTTCTTTTACCGAAAATCTGTTTGTAGTAAATATTGTACAAGGTTAAAATCTACAGTCCGGAAAACACATTTTAGAGGTAAATCCTCCTTTCCTTAAATTAACTTTAGATTCCTCGTTAAGACATTCTCTATAAGCTATGTTAAGAGGGATGGCTATGATATTATTTGTATCCTTTTTTCATACCATGATCTAAATGCTTCTTCCATGTCTTCACCTTCCTAGACATTTCTTAATCCAATCATTATTTGCACCTCTTTCCACAGTATTTTGTAAAAGGCCAAACCATAATTAAATGTATATGGTTATTTTTGTGTGTTGACATAAGATGCACCAAATTGATCCACTGATTTTTTTCTTTTGTAGAACCTCCCAGGTGGGACCCATATTGCTTAAAATCAACCACATGAAGATTTTATCTTTGAAGGGAAATTTTTTCCCAGATGGTTTTCCACCATTGTACCTATCTTCCCTCCCTTCCTTCCTCAATAAGAGTTTTGTAACATGTTCTCGTCACATAGTTTCCAACTGGATTAAGTGCCCATAACAATTGGTCATAATCTTCTCTCATTTTGACACTATTGCCTTTTAATTTTTTAGTGTATCTCTTCCATGCCTTAGAATTTCTTTCCCAACCCAATCTTCTCCCAAGTTAGCCAATGATTTTTCCAAATTGTAGACTGCTCTCAGTTTACAACCTATATAAGAATATAATATCCTTTACTTATTATCTCTTGAATCATCTGAGGAATTAATAAGAATATTCCCTTACTTCCTACCCATGGATGAAGAACAATTTTTACTTTGTATCCTTCTCCAAATTGACATATCATCCAATTTCCTACCAAACGAAATGTTGATCTAAAAAATTTCCAGATTATTGAGGTATTATGAATTTGTTTTACTATATCCTTACCCAATCCTCTACAAAAGTAGGGTAAATGTACTTGGATCTTATTACTTGAACCCATATCCCTTTTCCTTGAATTAATATCTAGACATTTTTTTCTACAAGTGCCCCTGAGAAGAGAAAGGGATCTTTTAGACCCCAACCTCCATTTGATTTTGGTAAAGACATGTTTCCCATGAAGCTAGAGAAATCATGTTCTTATTTTGATCACCTAACTAGATAAATTTATAGCATATTCTTCTAATGACTTCTAGAACACCTTTCGATACAAGGCAAGTAATATGAAATATATTGAAATTGATTTCAATACATATTTTACTAGTACTAGACACCCCCCCCCCTCTCGAAAGCCACCAATTACACCATGCATTTAACTTATTTTGTACTTAGTTGATCAACCATTTCTAGTCACACTTTTTGTATAGTTTTGGCTTCAAATATGAACCCAAGTAATTCAATATGTGGTCTAGGTTAGTCATTTGGTAGGGAAATAATTGTTGAAAATAGTCCCTTTCCTACTCAGGTATACCCCACAAAGATAGTGTATAATTTTCAAGTTTCATAATCATACTTGTTTCTTTACAGATTAAATCCAACATAACTTTGAATTTATCCATTTCCCTTCATTTTCCCTCATATAAAATTAGGTTATAATCCACAAACAATAGATGTGTGATATTATAGGCTATTCCAATGTTTACCTCTTTAAAACTACCATTTTTTGAAGAATATTTTATTAATCTACTCAACCCTTCAACAAGTAAAAGGAAAAGAAGAGGGGATAAGAGGAACCCTATCTAAGGTCCCTTCCTAGTTTGAAGAAAGGGTATGATTCCCCATTGATTAAGATAACAAAATATAATAAAGCAATGTAGCTCATCACCCAAACAAAAAAATGATGACATAAACCCAAGTGTATAAGAATAAGTCTAGGGTAAAGCCAACTTAGTCTGTTATATTCTTTGGAGAGGTCCACTTCAATTACCATCGATATTTGATTCATGTCTTTGATCGAATTCAGGTTTTCCTATGTGATCCCAACTGCCTCATGGAATTGTCTTCCTTCTAAAAACACAAATTGTTCTCCAGAAAATTGTTTTCATAAAAACACTTTGCAATATTATAGCGATAACCATTGAAATAATTTTATATATGTAGTTGCATAAATATATTGGCCTAAATTTTCCTAAGGTTGTTAGATTATCTTCTTTAGGGATCAATGCTATAAATTTTCTATTGTAAGCTCCAAGATTTTTTCTTGTGACTCTTGTAGCCTCCACCACCCTTCTTAAGTCTTCTTCTATGAATCCATAATAGACTAAAAAGAATTCCACGGGAAGTTCATTTGTCTTTCGAATTTTTTTCTTTTGAAATATTTGTAAAATTTGTTGCAATTATTCTTTTCCAACCTCTTTCATCTGCTTCTGAATTTTCTCATGATCGACAAATCTTGGAAAGGAATTTGATAGTCTTATCACGTCAAATCTTGGAATGGAAAAGGGATGAGAAGTAACCCATTCCTTTAGCTGCAATATCCTTGAGATTTTTTTCCCACCTACCATCTCCTTTATCACTTTTCCAAATTGAGTTTATGTTTTTATTGTAGTTTACATATCCATGAAAAAACTTAGTATTCTCTTCACCTACTTATAACCATAAGGTGCTACTCTTGAACCTCCATTCTTTCTCCTTTACTAGTATCATTTTCCTCTTTTTAATCCTCCAATATATTTACCCAGTTTCTAGTCCCGGTTTAAATAGCCAAACCCATCACTATTTGAAATTAATTACAGAGCTTCCTCCACTTCTTTAAGGATCCTATCCTCTTTCTACTTTTTATTTTTTTCCCATTGAGAAAATATCGTTTTTGCTTCCTTCATATTTTGGTGAAATTGAATAGACGTAGATTGTATCAAGTGTTCATCATAGGGTTTCCAACCATATTTGATCTTATTTACAAACTCCTCCACCTTCAACCATTTTGGATTCAGTTTAAAGGGGCAAGTAGGTTTCTCTCTTGTAGGTGCTACCTCCAAAACTACTAGATTAATGTCAAACTCCCCTCCCAAGGTAACCCATTGTTTTATCTAAATGAATTCATCTAGGAACCCTTTAGACATTAAGATTTGATCAGGCCTCTTAGAAACTCTAGCTTCACTGATTCACTTGCTACTCTTGGTGGGAGTTAGCTTAATCGATTCAATATCTAGCAATCCTACTTCTTCCATTTTTCTTATAAAGTAACCTGAAAGAAAATCTACTTGCAATGTAGGTCCCCATACTTCTAAGGCTCCCAAAGAAAAATTTAAGTCCTCGCCCACCACAAATAATCCATTCTTAATTCTTTCCAATTTGAAAAACATATCCCAATACTCCACTTTGTCCAAGTAAGGTTCATATACATTCAAAATAAAGATATATTTCCCTAGATACAGAGAGAAAAGGAAAATCCCTAGATCTGTAGGAAAATTCCATGAATTAGTAAGGGTATAGAAGCATTTGTTCAACCTAGTAATATTCCCTCCTCATCTCCTAATGGTATGTATAAAACCAAATTCCCACCCACCCAACCGTTTTTTAAGTTTCTAAGTGATTTTGTCCCCATTAGTCATGAATTCTTATAGCATGATAATAGATGTTTTTGTAATCTCTATTAGACTCTTTATGGCTAAATGTTTTGAGGGATTGGTTAGTCCTCAACAATTTAGGGTCAGGAAAATCATTTTATACCCTTGCAAGGGGTATTATCTCTAAGAGCCCCTATCAAGGATAATTATTTTCCACATCTAATTTTTGAAGACACTTGTTTTTGTCATGGAAATGTAGGACTTCCTTCCTATTTGATTTTTTTTTGGCCTTTTCTCTTCAAGGAAACCTAACCCCCATGCCACCTTCCTAGGGAAATAAAAGGCACCTTTAATCCTATGTTTGAGATTGTATTTCATGGATTACAAGGGATTTGTATCTTGTAATGTCTCCTGTGTATTTGTGTCTAAGATTGAATTTGTTGAGGCCCCTACTTGGTAATTTTTAACTGTGAATGGATTTTTGATCCCAGGAATAGGTATGAGGGTTGGGGGATTATGGTATTTTATCCTTGAGAGACTGGGTATAAATTCACTCATTGATTCAAATACTTTGTTTTCTACCTTTCAACCCCAAGTCCCAAAATTAATTTTTGAGAGGATTTTATTTTATTTAGAGAAAGTGACTGTAAGGAATTACTCGAATGTCACATACCCCACTTCCAATTTTTATGAAGGATTTTATCAACGTATGCCACCATTCTCAAGACCCATACCTACTAATCCTTTTATAGAGTCATGATACATGGAATGTATCCAACCATGGGTTCAAATTTAGATGTGTTCTAGTCCTTTAAACATTTTCTTCTCATCCTTCTACTTACAAACTAACCTACAAGCACCAATTCTTCCATTTCCATAATGTCATTTAGCCTGGTATTTGGACCCAAATTTAGGCTGACAGAGTGTTGTGTTTTTTAATACACTTGTTTCTTTTGTGTTTCCTCTCACCTTCCAGAAGTTGTGACCCTAAACCCCCTATAGTAGTGGTTGAGGAGATACGCATATGTTTAAGTTCAAAAAACGTTATCATAAAGACTACCTTCATTTGAACTTCTTTTCTTCTGACTAGGATAAAATAATGGATTTCAAAATCTCTATATGAATAAAAAAAAGGAATAGTGGTACCCAATTCGTTATGTTGTTAAGTTACATCCCTTTCCTTTTCTTTTCTAGGGTTTAACTTCTAAGGATCTATGTTATCTATTTCATTGTACTTCACATGTATTGTACCTTTATTAAATTAAATATCCTTGGGAGAGTCTTTATCTAGTCTCATCAACCCTTCCTCCATGTGATCCTCGGCCTTGGAAACTTGGTTATATAGAACCTTATCTGAATCAACAATCATATCCATTGTTTCCTCCTCCAACGGGTTCAACCCCATGTCAAACATCCTCCCTGAATCCAATGATTTTCCAAGTGGAATGAAATCCATGTTTGTCCGAATTTGTTGACTCTCTAGAAAATAATTCAAAAAATCCAAATGTTCTTCCTCCATTCCCATCATAATCGTCACATCTATATCCTAATGTATTCATTCTCATCGCTAGTGTTGTTCTTGGGTTAACCCTAGTAAATTTTCATAGAAACCCTCTAATCCATTTGTCATATTTTATTGATTATGATTGTCAGTCATTCCAACAGGTGAACTCTGCTAGATTAAATTATCAACCTGGGGATCTTAAACTGATGAATTTAAACACAAAATATATGCAGGACTTACTTTTTAATATATCCCTACATGACTACTTATGCAAAAAGAAAGTAAGTTGTTCATTGGTTCAACTGCAGAAAATAAGGTAAGATATTAAAATGCAAATAACTTAATAGGAAAAACACAGAAATTTAATCACTAAGAACCATTAATCCATTAAATATTCAATTACAGTCTTTCAATTGCTTAGTCACAAAAGTTCATGCATCTGAATCAACCATATAACCAATTAGTCATTTTAGTGTTATTAGTTTCCTATGTGATCATAAATAAAAAGAACTTGGATTAATAAAATAAGAACAAACATAAACACACAGTTGAATAATAAAATACACCAACGGTAAAACAATTAGTGGTGTATTCCTCATCAGGGGTGCCTCCTGACTTGGGGCACACTACTAGAAAGATCTTATGCGACTTGAACTTTTACGAACTCAAAACATGTAACACAATGATATAATAACCAGATTATTGTATTAACAACAATATGATTACAAAAAATTTTATTCAATAATAATATATATCATCATCATGGGTTTATGAATATCTAATTGCACATATTTATACAATGGAAATGATATCACACATATCCAAACTACACAGATCTCAAAGTTGTTCACAACTACAATTATGGTAAATATCAATTTAAATAATCAATCCTATCTCCTAGATCCTTCACAATTTTATGAAACCGTCCAAAAAAAACCCAAGTGGCCTCATCCTACACAAAACCCATGTGGTTGGTTTTCAATATTCTCCTTCATCTGCTCGAAATTGAGCCCGCAAAATCGTCTCTTTATTCTGGCGCAGATTTTCATAAATTGTTTGACTTTGATTTTTCTTTGAGATGGAAGATCCATAGGCCAAGATAACTGGTGGATGTGATTCATGGAACTGTTTGGAACCTTACGGATGGCATGGTTTATTCCAAGGCCGGACACATCCCTTTAGATGGACAACTTTGTTGCAGAAAACAATTTTAATGGTTGATAGAGATATATTTTAGTAACCACAGAATCAAACATTATGTAGAAACTAATTAATTAACAACTATTTAAGACAATTTGCATAAGAAATAATAGAAATGTACTCAAGAATGAACAATTTATCTTAATCATTCTTCAATGCACTGATTTTGTAGCTAAGTAATATAATCATGGAAAAAATGTAGAACAGGATGTGAACTGGATAACAAATATAGGTTATGGAGGAAAGTTAATGATATCAAAGTGAAAAAAAGAAGTGTGCTTTGAGAGCCAAACATATCCCCCACACAGAAGGTGATGTTGGATTACTGAGAGGGGGGGGCGAATCAGTAATAGAGCAATTTAATCCTTTTTAACCATAAAATTCAAGTGTTATATCAATGTAGCATTTTCTTATATGTCTTTAAGAATTACATTCATTGGAAGAACAAACTTCCTTTGTTTTCCAGCTGCAACTGGAAGGAGGCTCCAACCCCCTAGTTTCTCATACTACAACATGAGGGAAGATCCAACTCCCTAATTCTCTGGCTACAATCAGAAAGATGCTACAACCCCCTATGTTCTCCGGCTACAACCTGAAGGAGGCTACAACCACCTGTCCTTGCCATGTCCAACCACCTTGAAGTAGAAGTAGAATGATGGAACCCTTGTCACACTATCATTGTGAGATACACTGTTGTAAACCTGTACCAAACAACCTACACCAAACAACCTATAATCAACCTATACCATAAACACGTGCATCAACCATGCACCAACATGTACCTCAACCTGTACCATCAACGAGTGCATTAACCATGCACAATATATGTACCAATCATGCATCAAATACATATAAACTATGACTCATCAAGATGTACCCACATCATCAACTATACACCTCATGTGTGTTCCAACTCATCAACTACTTGTCTCAACCATGTACCCAACATGTACCTCAACCAAAATCCCTCATCAATTTCTTCATCCAAATCTTATTTTGAACTCTGTAATAGACCTGGTGTATATGATCACATACCTGCAAACATTCCTTAACTTTAACAACAAGAGACTAGCATTTTCATCAAACTTTACTTTGGTCTCACATGACTAATTTTGGATTAGTCAACAACCCTAACTTAAAATAATAATAACTATGTACATGTATTGAATAAATATCTAAAAATAGTACATAATGTCCTTCAGTGTATTTTATGCAATTCCTCTAGGTTTCACTGCTTGGAACCTCTTAGAAAAGGAGTTATAGAAAAAATGGCATACCTTGTTGAATTCTGGCTTATTCTAGAGAGAAACCTTGTAGAGCGTGTCCCGCATGGCATATGTGTTTTATGGATCTGAAAATGGTACAAAGAATACTATAGACTGTACTCTAACCAATACATTTGTTCTTACTGAATTTGGATCTGTTAAGAATAAGTTATGACGTTTTTACCCAAAACACTTGTTTTAGACTAGTTTCAGGACTAGCCACAAACCCTATTTTCCACTGAGTGTAACTCCAAAAATACAACGAACCACAAGATGAAATTTTTATCACAACTACTTGGATATGTTTCCTCAACGACCTCCATATTTCACAGTCTGAATCATTCTCGAAAAAAAAATTATTGCGAAAATAGTGAGATGACCTATAAATAACATACCTTAGAAAGCATCATCAAAAGAATTTATCCTCCCTTGAATTTCGACCTTCTTTACTTCACCTTCCCTATGAAATTTTCCTTAGATACCCTTTTATTACCTCATTCACTTATATATATTCAATATTCTCAAGTGTATTCAAATGAGAGACCCTTGCCTCTTATTTATACTTTCATGTAGCTTCCTCAAGGGGTTACCTTCTAATCATATTAACCCACTTTCCTTATTTTAGGGCTAACACGCTTCTCTTAACTTTACCACTTTCCACAATTAGTAAGTTCTCCATTAACTTTATTATTTAAAATAATTCACCTTCTAATCATCTTAACCCACTTTCCTTATTTTAGGGCTAACCCACTTCTAACCACTTGTCCACTTAACTTAACCACTTTCCACAATTAGTAAGTTCTCCATTAACTTTATTATTTGAATAATTTATTGTGCATCCACTTTGACTTATAGTACACTCATCAATTCACTTTATTATTTAAATAATTTCTTATTTGCAACCACTTTGACCTTTTGGGGCTTCTAGATGACTCATGAAGGTTCTCCAACTTCACATGGCCATAACTCTCTAACCGTGAGGAGTTATGTGACGTTCCACATACCACCGAAAATTTCATGACATGTACTATCCATATATAATAGTCTTTCCTGCAAATATATCAAAACTCATACAATTATCCATCAAACAAACTTGGGTCCATTACTCAAACATTTGTGCTATCGTAATTTTCTACCAGACTTTATTCAAGGGTTGAAATCAATGAAAACCAACCCAATTAATCAACAATATCCCCCTTTGTAATTGATGGAAACAGTCTAATGCAATATTGAATTCATATCATTCATGCTCCCCTGGAACCATGCCTCTCTGCTCTCTCTTCAAGCATTTCTATCTTGCATTTGATAAATCTCTCCCCCTTTGTCATCAATGGAAAAGGTATCTTTCCATCTGAGGCTGCTCCCACTAACTGAACTTTCCTTGGGGATACTCCTCTTGACTGAACTCTTCCTGAAACTGATCTCTCGGACTGAACTGTCCTCTTTATGGTGCTTCCTCATGTAAATCTAAGACATATAAGATAAGCATTCAAAAGCATTCATTTTGGAGTAGAAATTAATTCGAGTCTCTGACAAAGATACTCAAAGGATTCTCTTGGAAGCGGTTTTGTAAAGATGTATTCCACTTGTTCTTTGTGCCCACATATTCAAATCTGATGTTCTTCTATGCAACCTATTCCCATAGAAAGTGCTACTTGATTGGAATGTGCTTCATCTTGGAGTGCATCATCGGGTTCTTTGAGATATTGATGGTGCTTGTATTATCACAATAGATTGGAATGAGACCATCATACTCAACCTGTGTATCTGTTAGAGTTTGTTTCATCCATAGAACCTGTGTAGAACATCTTGTTGTTGCAATGTACTATGATTCGGCTATAGATAACGATATCGATGATTGTTTCTTTCTTGTCCAAGATACTAAACACTCACCCAAGTAAAACGTTTCTCCACTGGTGCTTCGTCGGTCATCAATGCAACCTGCCCAATATGCATCTTTGTAGGCAATAAGTGATAGATCCTTTCAATTTGGATACCATAATCCAAAGTCTTTTGTTCCTTTGAGATATTTGAAAATCCTCTTCATTTCTAATACATGTGATTCCTTTGGTGCTACTTGAAATCGTGCCACCTGTCCAACTGCCTACATTACATCTGGTTTGGATGTTGTCACATATAGTAAGATACCAATCATTGACCTGTATTGCCTCTGGTCTGTAGACTTTGAATCATCATATTTTCTCAACTTGCAACTGGTTTTCTTAGGATGAAGAATAGTAAAAGACTCGCTAGAATGGTGGCAGCTTATCTCTGAGAATAGATCTGTCCGCTACTCGCATTCACAAGAAGATGGTTTTACAATGAGGCTCCAAAGGAATTTTTATCATAAATAAAATCCAAAACCCTAACCCCGGAAGATGAAAAGCCAATAGTTTTGTGGACCCTGTTTTGGGTAGTTTGGTGTATCAACTTCCCCAGGGTGTAACTTTGGCATACAATCTCCATTTGGGGCACACGATAGCTCATTGGAAAGGTATTGTCGAGGAGATTCATTTAGGGGGCTCAATCAAAGCCTTTGGCTATCATTGAGAATATCTATCCCAAAAAACCTTCATTTAGGCCCTCAAAATGGCCCCAGAAGTTAAAAACTGCTAAAAATAGTAAATTACCAAAATTGCCAAAAAAATTGTTTTGAGCCAGTTGGAAAAGGTGGGTGGCCACCGATATCCACCTGGATCAATCCTCCCTCCTTAGGAATAAATGGTATCCATTGCGTTGAGTTCCTGGGGGGAGGGAAAAGGGTTTGTTGAATCTGCATCTTGATGAGTTGCTTGCCTTGTTGGAGAAGTTGTGTTGCTTAGCTTGTTGAAGGTTGTCACTGTTGGAAGATTGGTTGTTTTCATTGATGTCAACGCTAGTCATTGGTTTTGGACCGCAATATTGATTAAGATATTTGGACATGAAGGACAATGCACATGCAGACACAACACCCATGGATGGATAGTATACATCATGTTGTTTCTAGTGATAGGTGGCATGTCACGTAGATCCTCATAGTTGAGGAGAAATGAATTTTTGAAGATGACAAAGTGAATTGAAGAAGGAAGTATAGGTCGGCCCTAAAGATAATTAAAGAAAAGAATTACAAAATAAGAATGTGTCAAGTCAGCCCTAATGTTAAAAGGATGTGACATAAAGGATATAAATACATATCATTATACAATCATTTTAAAACACACACAAGTTGAATTTCAGAGGAAATTTGAAGTAAAGAAGGCCGGATTTCAAGGGAGGATGAAGTCTTTTGGTGATGTGTTCTAAGGTATGTTAGTTAGAGGTCATATTACCATTTTCACTATAATTTGTTTTCTAGAACAATTTAGATGGTGAAATTGGTATGGTATTGAGAAGGCATATCTAGGTATCTGTGGTAAAAATTTCATCTCTTTATTCACAATACTTTTGGAGATACACTCTGTGGAAAATAGGGTTTTTGACTAGTCCTGAAGCTAGTCATAAACATGTGTTCTAGGTAAAACCGACATAACTTCTTCATATAGAATCCAAATGAAGTGAGACCAATTTCATTGGAAAGAGTATGGGTTTTATTTTCTTGTGTGCAAATTTCAGAATCTGATGTTAAATATCGAGTGCGGGGAATTATGTACAAGTCCGGTCTCATGAATAAACTAGAATTGAATAAGGTATACCATTCTCTCTATAAATTATTTTTGGAGAGAATTAAAGGAGTGAAAATTGGAGGAATTTCAGAGAACACATTGAGTTATATTATCCACAGGATCAGATTATTCTAAGAAGTGAATAATTGCAGAAGTTGAAGAAGTCTCGGGAAGCATTATCTGGTTCTATGTGATGGTTAGTTGATGGTGATGATTTAATGTAAAGTTTTATTATCTCTCATATATTATTGGGTGGAAGAAAGGGGAAAGGATGGATAGGTCAACCCTCTCTTGATATTCGAGGATTGTATATTCCTTTTGGAGGTTTATCCCTCCATTTATATTTGGAAGCTGGAGCTACCTTTGGAAGTCATTACTTCCCTTGAACAATAACTATTGATTATTTCTCATATATTGTGCATGGTGTATTGTGGTGTATTGGTGTAACTCTTATACTATTGTTCATTTCTCATTGGATAT
>ML787193.1:276687-325939 GCA_009831015.1 Picea engelmannii
GTGTATTGGTGTAACTCTTATACTATTGTTCATTTCTCATTGGATATAATTGAATGGTTTAAGTATAAATTGATTTTTTTTTTAAATTGTACTGGATACTAATTCACCCCCCTCTCAGTATCAACAATTAGTATCAGAGCGGGTTACCTTTAGTACAATTTAACCACTGGAAGGAAGATCCTAAGAAAAAATGGAAGAGAACATTCCAAATGGGATTCCGCCATTTGATGGAAGCAATTTTGAATACTCGAGTAATAGAATGGAAACTTACTTGAAATCTCTTGGGACAGATGTTTGGTTCTCATTTTCTTCAGGATACAATGCTTTGAAGAAACCAAAGACTACAGCTCAGAAGGAAGCAAAAAGGAACAACAAATTGGCAATATATACCATCCTAGATGGATTGACAGATTCAGTGAAATCCAAGGTGGGATCATGTGCATCAACAAAACAGCTTTGGGACAAGAAACAAGAATTTTATGCAAGGGAAGAAGCAGAAGAAGAAGAAGAAGAAGTTGAAGTAAATTACAACACCTCATATTTCAAAGAAGCAAATAGAGGTCAGTTCTTTTTCTTTAATTGTGAAGGAGTAGGACATGTTGAATTTGAATTTCCTAATCCTAGGATTGAAAGAGATGACGCTGAAGAAGAAAAGTACAATGAAGAAGAAGAAAATCATGAAGAAGAAATGAAAAACAAGAAGATGAAAATCTTAAAAAATTGAAGCCTGTTGAGATTGAAAATAGCAAGCTCAAAGACACACATAAAAAACTAAGAAGTGAATTGGATAGTTTTGAAAAGACAGTTGTAAGCTTGAAGAAACAATTATAAGACTTTGAGAAACTAAGAGAAAAAAACATTTCCTTGAAAACTCTACTCGAAGAAGCAAGAAGAATAGGAGAAGTAAGGAATGTCCAAATGATGAAGAAAGAAGAAGATTGTGAGAAACTTGAACAAGAAGTTGTCTCATTGAGGGAGAGATTAAGAAACTCTCAAGTGCCAAAAGACTTAACACATATTGGATGAATGAGTGAAACTTCATACAAAGAAGATGCAAATACCAACAAGAAGGTTGAAGAAAGAGCTACACAAACAATTGATGAGAAGTGGACCAGGATACGAGAAAGAAGGAATGATTACAAAAGAGGTGAATATCCAAGAAGACCTCCTACCTTCAGGAATCAAAGAAGCTTCAATAAGTATGAAGGAAACTATATAAGAGTAGATCATGAACCCAGATGGACTACATCACAAAGAAGGTCACTTACTCCCAGGTATCAAAATTTCTTTCTTGGTCATTATTATACTTGAATTTTTTTTGGACATAAGGCAATTAATTGCAGAATCAATTAAAGAAACAACTATGCAAGAACCATGAACGGTGTAAATAGAAGATATGGAAATAATGGTGGATTTGTCAACAGAAGTTATAATTCATTTTCCCCATTCATGGAAAAAAATATTGTATGCTACAAATGTAATTATCTTGGTCAAAAAACATGATATTTCATATATATGAATGAAGATGTCCCTATGCCAACCATAGTATGGAGAAGGAAAGAGATTCCAAACAATGAATATTGTCGAATAGAATTGACAGCTGAAGAATGTAAAGAAGAAGATGAATGGTACATAGATAGTAGATGTTCTTCACACATGACTGGGGATGAAGACAAATTCATCAGCTTGAAGAGAAAGGGTGGCAATGTTACATTTGGAGATGACTCATCTGCCAAAATAATTGGAAAAGGTGTAGTAGAGCTTGGAAGAAAAGAATGTCCTATTGGTTGAATACTTGAAGCATAATCTACCCAGTGTTAGTAAAATGTGTGATCAAGGATATACTCTCACGTTTGACTCACAAAGATGCAAAATCAAAGAAGAAGGTTTAAGAAGATTGGTTGCAACTGCAACAAGAAGACCAAGTAACCTATATGTCCTAAATCCATGAAAAAAATCCAAGGAAGAAAAAGACCATAAAAATGAAGTGTTATTAAGTGCTATATGTGCAAGGGGAGCAGCCCCAAAGAAGAGAGTTACCTTTTGCCATTAAAATCAGGGGGAGCAGCCCTACCCTTTTCCATTGATGTCAAAGGGGGAGAGAAACTGGGATCATGATGACAGGGGGAGCGAGTTTCCATCAATGACAAAGGGGGAGATTGTTGGAAGATTGGTTGTTGTCATTGATGTCAACCCTAGTCATTGGTTTTGGACCACAATATTGATGAAGGTATTTGGACATGAAGGACAGTGCACATGTAGACACAACACCCATGGATGGATAGTATACATAATGTTGTTTTCGGTGATAGGTGGCATGTCACTTAGATCCTCATGGTTGAAGAGAAATGAATTTTTGAAGATGACAAAGTGAATTGAAGAAGGAAGTACAGGTCGGCCCTGAAGATAATTAAAGAAAAGAACTACAAAATAAGAAAGTGTCAGTTCGGCCCTAATGTTAAAAGGAAGTGACATAAAGGGTATAAATACATATCATTATACATTCATTTTAAAACACACACAAGTCGAATTTCATAGGAAATATGAAGCAAAGAAGGCCGGATTTCAAGGGAGGATGAAGTCTTTTGGTGATGTGTTCTAAGGTATGTTATTACAAGTCATCTTACCATGTTCTCTATAACGTTTTTTCTAGAATGATTCAGATGGTGAAATTGGTATGGTATTGAGAAGACATATCTAGGTACCTGTGGTAAAAATTTCAGCTCTTTATTCACTATACTTTTGGAGATACACTATGTAGAAGATAGGGTTTTTGACTAGTCCTGAAGCTATTCATAAACATGTGTTCTGGGTAAAACAGTCATAACTTATTCATAGAGAATCCAAATAAAGTGAGACAAATTTCATTGGAAAGAGTATGGGTTTTCGTTGCTTGTGTGTGAATTTCAGAATCTGATGTTAAATATTGAGTGCGGGGAATTTTGTACAAGTCCGCTCTCCTAAATAAACCATAATTGAATAAGGTCTACCATTCTCTCTATAACTTATTTTTGGGGAGAATTAAAGGAGTAAAAATTGGAGGAGTTTCAGAGAATAAATTGAGTTATATTATCTACAGGATCAGAGTATTCTAAGTGAAAAATTGCAGAATTTGAAGAAGTATCGGGAATTATTATCTGATTTTATGTGATGGTTAGTTGATGGTGATGATTTAATGTAAAGTTTTATTATCTCTCATATATTCTTGGGTGGAAGGAAGGGGCAAGGATGGAGAGGTCAACCCTCTATTGATATTGGAGGATTGTATCTTCCTTTTATAGGTTTATCCCTCCCTTTATATTTGGAAGATGGAGCTACCTTTGGAAGTCATTACTTTCCTTGAACAATAACTATTGATTATTTCTCATATATTGTGCATGGTGTATTGTGGTGTATTGGTGTAACTCTTATACTATTTTTCATTGCTCATTGGATATAATTGAATGGTTTAAGTATAAATTGAATTTTTTTTTAAATTGTACTTGATAATGATTCACCCCCCTCTCAGTATCAATAGTCATGAACCTATTGTTGGAGGGGTTGACTATGTTCAACTAGTTGGGATACCTAAGATGACTGTGTGCAGAAGGAATCTTTGTGTTTTTATGAAATCTTGTTGACCTTCTTTTGTTGGACAGATTGTGCTTGGGCCGAGGCTGTAGTGGTTGCAGTATCCTTCTGTTCCCCTTTTGAATAGATTGTGAATAAGTTAAATTGTGTAGTATGAGATACTACCTTGCGGAACTGTTTAGGTGGAACAATAGTCGGAACTACCTCTGGTATTCTGTAGAGATGACCCCCTAGAGAAACAATGACACTGCAGGGTCAAGACTCATAAACAACATGGAATTTCCACATATATGGCTGGCCCAAGAGAACATCACAGACATCCAGTGGGGAAACATCACATAATACCTCATCCTTGAAGGGTTGGATGTCATATGACAATCGACACTGTTGGCTGGCACGAAGATCTTGTCCCTGGCGAAGCCACCCAATGTTGTATGGTTGTGGGTGTGGTGTTGTCGACAATCCCAACTGTTTGATGACCTTTGTTGAGCTGAAGTGCTCCTGTCTTCCACTATCCACAATGAAATGTAGCAAGGTCCCCTTCACCCACATCCGTGAATGAAAAATACACTCCCCCTCTTCAGTATCTGTTGGTTCTTCTGGTTGAATTGTTTCGGTCACGACAATAATAGTGGGGTCTGTGTCGATGATATGTCTTTTACCAGTATTTTCATAATCAGATCCTCAATTAGGTTTCATCTCCTTGTCTTTGATCTCAACCACCAATGACTATTTTGAGCGACATTCATCGGTGTTGTGTCAGGGGATTTTTTGGAATAGCACCATTTTCCGGTGTCCTTCTTTGCCTTTTCGTGAGCCTTCTTTTCTTGTGGCTTGGGTTGTTTTCAGGAGACTCTTTGTTAGGGTCGTCTTTATCATAATTTGGTTTTTTCATATTTGCAGACCTAAACTCTCGTTTGTTCTGGTGCTTAAATTTCTACTTGATTTTAACAACATATCGATAAGTAGCACCAGGTGATGAGATGTCTAGAAAATCCAATTCAGTTTGGATGTATCTGTGTAGAGCCCCACGGTATTTCAGAAGAAAATGTCATTCAGAGTCTTTGATACCCAGCTTGGTGCACAAGCTATGGAAGGTATTGGTGAACTTCGAAACTGCTTGGCCCCTCTCTTTCCGCAGTTTGGTCCATCTCATATATCGGTCCTCATAGTTTCCAACAGGGTAATATTGTTTATTTACCGCGTCCACAAAAAAATCCCAAGTGGGATCGACCCCATATATTCCAAACTCTTCTATGGAAATTTTTTCCCAGTAAGCTTCCGACCAATGTTTAACATGGGGCAGATATTTAAGGAGTGTGAAGGTGATCTTTTCCCTATCAGAAAAATGGTGAACATAGAAATAACCTTCTAGCAGATTTAACCTTTTGTTTAGGGCATCCACATCTATCTGACCTTCAAGTACGGGAATATAAAAATTAACCTGTACCTTGAAGTGGAGGATTTCTTGGGTATGCGAGAGAGATTTTATTCAAGAGATACAAGCTTAATAACCAACTTTCTATACTCAGACCTCGTCAGGGATATGCACTAGAAAAAAAATGATCAAGAGCAGCCTGCTCTGATACCACTCATCTGGATTATTTTCGGGACGAAATGAGGGAGGAGATGTAATAAATATATGTACATAGATATCTTGGATATCCAATAATATAACATAAATGTATCATATATGAAACCATAAACACATAGATACAATAATACACAATTTTCTATTAATGAGTGAAAATGTACAAAGACTGTAAAAATAAAGAGTGAAAGACTTGCTAGAATGGTGGCATCTTATCTCTGAGAAGAGATGTGTCCACTACTTGCATTTTCAAAAAACTTGTTTTACAATGAGGCTCCAAAGTCCTTTTTATCATAAATAAAATTCAAAACCTTAACCCTAGAAGATGAAAATCCAGTAGTTTTGTGGACCCCATTTTGGGTAGTTTGGTGTATCAACTTCTCGGGGGTGTAACTTTGGCATATGATCTCTGTTTGGGGCGCATGATAGCTTGTTGTAAAGGTATCATCGATCATATTCATTTAGGGGGATCAATCAAAGCCTTCATATATCATTGAGAATATCAATCCCAAAAAACTTTCATTTAGGCCCTCAAAATGGTCCCGAAAGTTAAAAACTGCTAAAAATAGTAAATTACCAAAATTGCAAGAAAATTGTTTCGAGCGAGTTGGAAAAGGTGGGCAGCCACCGATATCCACCTGGATCATTTTTTCAAAGTATACTTCTTATTCAATTTCCCCATTCAGAAAATTTGATTTCATGTCCATATGATACACTATAATATTCTTGGAGCATGCATAAGCTAAAAGCAATCGAATTGCTTCCATTCTGGCAACTGGGGAAAATTCTCTTCAAAGTTGATTCCTTCAACTTGTGCATATCCTTTACATACCAATATATCTTTGTTCCTTGTAACATGTCCATCTTCATTCAATTTATTTCTGAAAACCCACTTTGTTCCAATCACATTCTTATTCTTTGGTCTTGGAACCAATTCTCAAGTGTCATTCTTCTCTATTTGATCCAATTATTCATCCATGGAATTATTCTAGAATTCATCCTTGATGGCCTCTTCAAAACTTCTTGGTTCAATTGTAGATAAGAGTGATAGGTGCATTTGTTCTGGTGAACGGATTCTTCTTCTAGTCTCAACTCCTGCATCCTTGTTTCTGATAATCTGATCTGAAGGATGATTCTTTTGTACTCGTTTGCTAGGTGTATTTAGAGGAACTTGCTGAACTTCCTCTTCTACTTCTGTCTGATCTTCTTCATCTTCCTCTTCTACTTCTTCTTCATATTTTTCTTCTTCTTCATAAATTTGTTCCACTGATTCATTTTCTTCTTCCTTTGATTATCCTTCACCTGTTTCATCAATTGTTACATTGATGCTTTCCACAACTTTGTTCAATCTTAGATTGTAACACTTGTATGCTTTCCTTGTACTTGAGTAACCAACAATTACTCCTTTGTCCACACGAGAATCAAAATTTCTCATTCTTCCATCTTCTCTTTTGATGTAGCATTTGCTTCCAAATATTTGGAAGTGCTTCACATTTGTTGGTCTTCCTTTCCATAGCTCGTAGGGAGTTTTTTCATTGTTGTTTCTGAGAATTACTATGTTTTGAATGTGAACTGTTGTCTTCATTGCATGTTTCCAAAAAATATCTTTCAATTTGGAATCCATTAGCATTGTTCGATCCATTTCCTGTGTAATTAACATCCATAATGTTCCTTTGTCTTTGAACCACTCTTTGAACCAATCTATGAATCCATGTTCTCGTCCACTATCATATATCTATCCAAACCTACTAAGTGTTCTTACAAATCCATCTCTGTCCATATTGTCCAAGACTCTACTACACAACTATCCATAATGTTGACCCATTTATTACTATACTATCATGAAGTTTTCACTACTACAACTATCAAATTGTACTTCGGTTAACTGGCTGCTCTAGATCTATCTACTCAAACTCTACAAGCTACTCGAAGGATGGTTATTTGGTCTATCACAGCTATCTCATAGACTCCCCCTGTCTAATATTCATGTTAACCAGGAATCTCTAAGCCGAATGGCTTAGAACAATTCCTGCTCTTATGTGTATTCACCATCATCTTCATTAGTAGATTCATCATCTCTCTATGATCTGACTAAATTCTTTCTATCCATGGATTCATCTTTCACTAAAATGCATGAAAGTACAATCTCTTGAACCTGTTCCTTATTTACCTTTCCTTCTTTTCTTTTAGTTATTTTCCAAACATTTATGCATATGACATCTTTCTTTTTCTCTGTAGAATTTTCTTCATCTCATTTTATTGTCAATCTTGCGATCTTTGGGACCTGGTCTTTGTTCACCTGTTCTTCGTGTTTTCTTATTCATACTTTCTTATATCTGATATCAATGTTCTCTTTCATGGAAGTATCAATCATGCTTATACAATCACTAACTATGTGTTCGTAGTTATGACCTTTGTAACCTTCAATGTTAAGTAGGGCCACATAAGCATTTCTTTCTTGAACATTTTTATAATCCCTGCAATTTGCAACCTTATGTCCAAAATTAGTACAATAAAAACAATGACCATAAAAGAAATTTACATACCTAGGAGTGAATAATATTCTTTGTGGTGTATTCCTTCTGAATTTTTGCCTTGATTGATCATGATCATGATGGAAGCTTCTTTGTGGCTTGAACATGGATGGTCTTCTTGAAGATGTATCTTTAATAGTTTTCTTAGATTCCAGTTGACCATGATTCTTTCCTTTGAGTATTCTCCATAACTCTTTCTATTTTCTTCATTCTTCTTTTCTAGAAACCTAGAGTTCTTCTCTTCATTCTCTATAACTATTGTGGATGTTTTTGTCTCTTCAACATACTTGTTGACCTTGATGATTTTACTTCTCAATGTTACAACTTCTTCTTCAAGCTTCTCAACATCTTCTTCTTTCTTCATTATATGAGACTTCATGACTTCTTCTGTTCTTTTCGCTTCTTCAATATGGATTTTTAATGTAATTATTTCTTCTTCAAGTCCTTTCTCTTCTTGACCAAACTATGCCTCAAGTTAGTTTAGATCGTTAGTTCTTTCCTTAAGATGATCTGTCAATATCTTTTCTCTCATTTCTGCTTCTTCCTTATGTGCTGCTATGTTGGCTTCCAAATATTTCTTTTGATCTTTAATATTTTCTTCGATCTTTCTGGCTTCTTCTAGCTGAGTTCTTAAGTTCTTGATGACTTGTTGGGCTTCTTCAAAAATGTGACAACTTTCATTTTGTTTCATTAATTCTTTCTTGAGTGACTTGTTTTCTTCTCTTTCTTTTCTTAGTTCATCTAAAGCACTGATCAAGTCTTCTTCATAATCGTCTTCTTTTTCAATTAGTTTTTCTGTCTCATTTCCTTCATGGCATTCTATTTCAAGATGTTTGTGTTTTTCACAATTAAATCAAAACAACATACCTCTATTGATTATGTACTCTTCATCTTCTGAATCTATATGACATGGTGAACATATTTCTTCTTGATATGTACCTCCATCTTCTTTGGAATTTTCTGAATCTACGATGGGTGAAGAATATATATCATGTAATTTATCCCAAAGTTCTTTGGCTGATGAACATTTACCAACCTTTTCTCTTACAGGATTAGGTAATCTTTCCCATATGAAATTCATTTCTATTTTGTTATTCTTCTTCAATTCCTTCTTGAATGCAGTAGTTTCCCTTTTTGAACTATCATATCCTGTAACAACCGATAGCCAAATATAATACCCATGTTCTTGCAAAAATAATTTCGTCCTTCGACTCCATAGCTCATAGTTTAAACGACTATGACCATTAAACAATGGTACTCCATTCCCAGGATAATCCATGATCTCCTTCCAATGTTTAAATCGTTTCCTAAAGGAACCTTCTCTGATACCAATTGTTGGATTATTAAGAGGGGGGGTGAATCGGTAATGGAGAAATTTAATCATTTTTAACCATAAAATGCAAGTGTTATATCAATGTAGCATTATCATCCAATATTTGCAAAGTAAATAAACAATGAACAAATGAGCAATCATACACATACACAGTACACCGGTGTTTTTAAGTGGAAACCCAAAGAGGGAGAAAACCACATAATGCATTTTCTTATTTGTATTTAAGAATTACATTCATTGGAAGCACCAACTTTGTTTGTTTTCCAGCTGCAACTGGAAGGAGGCTCCAACCCCCTAGTTTCTCAGGATACAACCTGAGGGAATCTCCAACTCCCCGATTCTCTGTCTACAACCCCCTATGTTCTCCGGCTACAACCGGAAGGTGGATGCAACCACTTTTCCTTGCCCCGTCCAACTGCCCTAACGTATAAGTAGAATGATGGAACCAATGTCACACTATCACTATGAGATATACTGTTGTAAACATGTGCCAATCAACCTGCACCAAACAACCTATAATCAACATGTACCATAAATAAGTGCATCAACAATGCACCAACCTCTACCTCAACTTGTACCATCAATGAGTGCATCAACCATGCACCAAATATGTATCAATCATGCATCAAATACACATAAACTATGACTCATCAAGATGTACCAACATCATCAACTATACACCTCATGTATGTGCCAACTCATCAACTACTTGTCTCAACCATGTACCCAACATGTACCTCAACCAAAAGTCCTCATCAATTTCATCATCCAAATCTGATTTGGAAATCTGTAATAGAATTGGTGTATATGATCACATACCTATAAACCTTCCTTAATTTTAACAACAAGAGACTAGAATTTTCATCAAACTTTACTTTAGTCTCACATGACTAATTTTGGATTAGTCAACAACCCTAACTTAAAATAATCATAACTATGTACCTGTAATGAATAAAGATCTAAAAATATTCAACAATGTTCTTCAGTTTCTTTTATGCAATTCCTCCAGGTTTCACTGCTTGGAACCTCTTAGAAAATGAGTTATAGCAAAAATGGCATACCTTGTTGAATTTTGTCTTATTCTAGAGAGCTATATTGTAGAGCGTGGCCCTCATGTAATATTTGTTGTATGGATATAAAAAATGGTACAAACAATACTACATACTGTACTCTAACCAATACATTGGGTCTTATTGAATTTGGATCTATTATGAAGAAGTTATGACGTTTTTACCCGAAACACCTGTTTTAGACTAGTTTCAGGACTAGCCACAAACCCTATTTTCCATGGAGTGTAACTCCAAAAATACAACGACCCACAAACTGAAATTTTTATCACAATTACTTGGATATGTTTCCTCAACGACCTCCATATTTTGCGGTCTGAATCATTCTAGAAAAAACGTTATTGCAAAAATGGTGAGATGACCTATAAATAACATACCTTAGAAATCATCATCAAAAGAGTTTATCCTCCCTTGAATTTTGGTCTTATTTACTTCACCTTCCCTCTGAAATTCTCCTTAGATATCCTTTGGTTACCTCAGTAACGTATATATATTCAATATTCTCAAGTGTATTTGAATGAGACACCCTTGCCTCTTATTCATACTTTCATGTAGCTTCCTCAAGGGGTTACCTTATAATCATCTTAACCCACTTTCCTTATTTTAGGGCTAACCCACTTCTAACCACTTGTCCACTTAACTTAACCACTTTCCACAATTAGTAATTTCTCCATTAACTTTATTATTTAAATAATTTTACCTTCTAATCATCTTAACCCACTTTCCTTATTTTAGGGCTAACCCACTTCTAACCACTTGTCCACTTAACTTAACCACTTTCCACAATTAGTAATTTATCCATTAACTTTATTATTTAAATGATTTCTTTTGCATCCACTTTGACTTATATTACACTCATCACTTCACTTTATTATTTAAATAATTTCTTCTTTGCAACCACTTTGACTACTTTGACCTTTTGGGGTTTCTAGATGACTCATGAGGGTTCTCCAACTTCACATGTCCATAAATCTCTAACCGTGAGGAGTTATGTGATGATCTACATACCACCGGAAATGGAATGACATTTACTATCCATCTAGAATAGTCTTTCTTGCAAATATATCAAAACTTATACCATTATCAATAAAACAAACTTGGGTCCATTACCCAAACCTTTGTGCTACCGAAATTTGCTACCAGACTTTCTTTAAGGGTTTACATGAATGAAAAGCAACCCAATTAATCAACAGGTGTTGCATGTCCTCATGCAACGAAATATCTTATCCCTTCAAAGATTAAAAATTCAAAATTTTGTGTTTTATTCATGCTCTGAAGCTTCGATTAATGCTTCCAACCCTGATAAAAATGTTCATTGCTTATGTTTTAATGCTTGGATTTTCACTTCAATATTTGATTATGAATCCTTTGTTGTTGACTTTTCCATTCCAATTTTCTACATTTTGTTTTGAAGCTACATGACTTGAAACCTCGATCTTCTATTTTGAATTCTTATTTGGCATCTCATACTTTAAATATTCCTTCTTTTCTGTCTCAAGGTCTGAATTTTCTATTATGGGAATCTCACTAGATGAGTCCTTCTCCTTTTTATTAATACTTCTTCATTATGAGTTTCCTTCTTTGGCAGGATAAAAAATCTTCCCATGTATCCTCATGTTCCTACAACTTAGCTTCAATTAAAATATTGATCAACCATAATGAAATAAACTCCGCTTCATATTCCCAGGGCTATGTTGAATAATCAACACCATTTTATTCAAACTATTTAGCGGGTAAAGTAGCATTTTTTTTTTGAGATATTACACACTCACCTTGAATTATTTTCGTAAGTTTGAAAGTCCAATGTTGATAATGCTTCCTTAGATGAGAATATTGTCTCTCGAGAATATTCCCCTACAAAATAGGGAACTCGTCGTCAGTTCAGATTCAGTTACACTCAATTAGACTACTGAAAGTCACTCGTGCATGGAAACCTCGGTTTTATCACCAACAGTTGCATGTGTTTCTCTCACTCCCACACGTGTGACTTAGTTAATTGATGATTGCATGGATCAGTTAACTAAGACTAGGTGGAAGTTCACTCCAGTGTCTATGAGTGAGTGTCTATATCTCTCTATATCACTACCATGGTGCATTATTTACTCATGTAGCCTATATCTATTGTAAATTATTCACTCTTTAGGTGTGGAATACGGTTAATAGAAATTCTTTCATTCTTTCCTCCATTTTTTTGTCTTCTCTTCACACCATTTGCAGGTTGTGCAAGTTTTCATTGTTAGCTATATATTCTTTGTAGCTATCTCAGAAAATATACATGGTATCAGAACCCACAACATGCTAGAAAGGATCGTCACTAACACTCTTTTGCAGGTACCAAAGATGAAACAAAGCAGCAAGAAAGACGAAATCTTTATTTTATTCTTTGATAATACTTCTCATGCCTCATAACTATTTGGAGTGGAAGCCAAATATTATACTTTTTCTCATAAGTAGAGGCTTATACCAAATAACCATGGCAATGGAAGTAAAGCATGATTCTTCTGATGAAAAAAATGACTTTCTCAATAGACAAGATATGGCTATATGATGTATTGGCTTGTCTATTTCTCCTGAAATTTATCTTCAAGTAGATGATGAATCATAGGACTCAAATACAAAATAAATATCGACCATATTGGAGGTTATATTTCAAATAAAGAATATTTCACACAAAAATTGACAAGATAGAGCGAGTAGAAAATCCATGGGAAGATCAATCCTCTCAGTTTGAAGAGCCTTCTACATAGGTATTTGCACAATGTTTTGTTCCATTCACTGAAGATGTCATCTACTCCATTTAAGATATGATTTTTGAATGACATACAAAAGATATCATCCATGCATATCAGGATCCGAATGTAGACACTTTTCCATGCACCATTCATGCATCCTAGGAGCCACATGCAGAGACTCCCATGCATGCATATGAGGAGCCAAAAAGGGGGCCATTCACATCAAATTCAATTCTGACGTTTTATGAGCATAATTTGTAGAAACAAATTGGATATTTGAATTTATCTAAGAAAAATACCCAATTTCAAAAAAAAATTGTCGAAGACGGAGTCCAGGAAGTGAAGTTACAAGGATTTTAAAATCAACAAATTTTCAACATTTTTCTGGAAATTGCTGTGCAATTTTCAAAGTTTCATCCAAACTTCACATGGATTTGGATATTCTTCTTTACAATAACAGAAGAGGAATATGTGTGTACATATAAATGTTCATATACTTCATCATATCCATACAAACATCTACCTCTTCAACAAAATCTTCACGTAGCATAATCTTGCACATTTGCAAGGTCTCCTTGGAGTGAAGAACGCAGTTTCTTAGCAACTGCCCTTTTTTTTTAATCTTTTGATGCATTGTACTTTGAGGGGGGGGTTTCCATGAGTTTTTCCCTCTTTCCTTGCTTTTTTAGTGTTCCACTCTTAGATGCATTGTACAATGGGTACCTAACATGGCCTTTGTTCTTGGGACCCATTCATCATGTACACCCTAGTAATGTTCAGGGGAGGTGTTGGAGATGTTATACACTCACCAAGAATTATTTTCCTAAGTTTGATAGTCCAATGTTGAGAATGCTTCCTTAGATGATAATATTCTCTCTCAAGAATATTCCCTTAAAAATAGGGTGCTCCTCTTCAGTTTAGAGTCAGTTACACTCAATTAGACTAGTGGAAGTCACTCATGCATGGAAACCTCAGTTTTATCACTGAAAATTGCATGTGTTTCTCTCTCTTTCACACATGTGACTTAGTTAATTGATGATTGCATGGATAAGTTAACTAGGACTAGGTGGAAGTTCACTCCAGTTTTTGTCGGTGAGTGTCTAGATCTCTCTATATCACTACTATGGTGCATTAGTTACTCATGCATCCTACATCTATTGTAAATCATTCACTCTTTGGGTGTGGAATACAGTTAAATTCTTTCATTCTTTCCTCCATTTTTTTTTATTCTCTTCACACTATTTGCAATTTGTGTACGTTTTCATTGTTAACTAGATCTTTTGTGCAGGTATCTCAAAAACTCTACATTTTAAAATCGTATCCTTTTACAAAAATCATTAAAAAAAAATGCATACATGCCTTCGCAAGCGACATATTTCTTCAGTATGAACAGATTATTTCGCCATTTATTTTTAAGTGCAAATATAGACATACATTTATTCCAATTTATCAATTTTTTTGGATCAATGAGAAATTCTTTCCACACTTCACCATTTATCCTCTGGTTTTTAAACTACTTTTCTCCCTCCTATAGTTTAAGCTATGAAATCCTCTGAAATATCCATTTCGAGGATGCCTATTTGAACTTGCCTCACTAAAGGTCCATTTTTCAAGCATCAAAAGAAACTTGGGTCTCAAAATCACTCTTGTCACAAGGGTAATGGAAATTTTGGTTCTCGAATTCACTCTTGTCACTGGGATAATGGTAATTATTGCCTACAGATTTCGAATGGGAGAAGGATTCGAGAGATGGTTTAGTAATGATGATTTTTGAATGATAACGATCATGTCGCAATCTATGGCATCATTGGAGGTTATGGTGGTGCTCTTAATGGATCATTCCCTTGTAATTATCGATTTATCGTTTTAAAATTATTCATAACAAAAAAAAGCATTTTGAACATGCATATTTAATAATTATTTTGAATGGCTTCGGATGAATGGAAAAAAAAATTATGGATGTAAAATGGAAAGATTGACACAGGATAAGGAAAATATGGCAGAAAGGTATCATAGAAAAATAGAACCATTAACTATTGAATGTAAAACTTGTTCATTTTCTTTGCACAATTTAGAATTCCAAATGAAAAATGATTTAAAGAGTCATTACATTTTGAGTGGTTTACATGTAGCCAAAAATTGATTTCTTTGGTAGATGGAGATAGAACTGATATCAATTTTGATTTTGTTGTTGTAGATGATTTTTTTTTGTAATGAAATTCTTGATGACCAAAAATGTTGATGCTAAAAATGATAAATCTGAATATGTTCTGAAGAAATGATGATGCTAGAAATGATGAATTTGTTGTTATGAGGTTTCCAAAATATTGTTGCGGATTGACAAGAATTTTGTTGTTGTAAGAACTTTGGAACTATTGAAGATTTTGGAAATGTTGATGATGACCTAAAGAGTGCTCCATGAATACTTAGAGTGGTACTTTACAGAGTGATGCATATTGGGATTTAAACATAGAAAATAAATTGAAACCTAAAAACCATGTGTTCTAAACCATACCAAAGAAGATTGAATTTCTTTGTAAGAGTTCATGATTGGTATTGTGCACTGAAGTAGGATTCATGTAATCAAATGTATGCCACCATAGTTTTGAAACTAATTTGAATGAGCTAAAAGGACATAAGAATTTATGAGAATGAGCTTGTTGTGAACCATAAAATCTTACCGAAATTTGTTGATTGTTTATTAAACTGATGCAAATAAAATCTCCATATTTGAATTTCATGCTTGGAAACTTGTGCAAATTTTGAAAAAGTTAGAAATCATGGTTGATAGGTGGATGACCATATGGTGTTGATTTGAAACCATATCCAAGTCACTATTTAGAGTTGGGATGTGTGCAACCATATAAAACTACAAATTTGCTACAGAAATATGGTTGTAACTATTTACAAAAATTTTGGTATTTTTTATTAAAACAGTTTTAAAACATGACCGTGCATCCCTTATTATGCATTTTCCAAAAATTTCCCAATTAATTATATTCTCCTCAAAACCCATATCTCATAATTTTCTAATTCAACCTCTTCTACTTGCAAATGTTGTGCAAAGATTGTCCCTAAGAATAGTATTCTACATGAAATATGGTTGTAACAACACTTTCGGTAGCTTAAGAAAGTCTAAAAAAACTATAGAATTTCTCTAAAAACATATTTATAAGGAAAACTAAGCTACGATATTATGCAACTGTCCTCTATAAAATTTGTTTGAAAGAAACCCTGATACTGAGGAAAAAATCAAATACTTAAATGCTTGAAATTCTATTGTTCTAATTTACCTCTCTGTTGTCATGATGATTAGAAGAAGAAGTGTATCGGGTGCTTGGATACTTGGGCCAAAAAAAGTATGTTGAGGAATGTTTGAAGGAGATCTTAATAGATTGAAATCCACCTGCATTTGAAACCATATAAGGACATTGATACTTCAATGCTATCTCTCCCCCACACTGAGGATGATGCATGTCCTCATGCATCCTTCTAAGATATGACATTTGAATCATGCTAGAGTCTGAATGGAGAGGACTATAGAAAAATTTAAGTGTTGTGGGAATTCTTCATCTTGATCATAGTGACCATCTAAAAATTCAAACTGAAATCAAATACCCATAAGTTGGTGTTGGAGATTGATTCTACTGTTGAGATACATCTATTGAAATGATCTATTTGTTGAATTCAATCTCAAATCTATTTTTCTAATCACATTTGTTATATGTAACATTTTTTGTTGGAACCAATGCCTAATAACAACCATGAATACTACTAGAGGGAACCAAAAACTGTGCTACAAGGAAAGGTACTATAACTAGAATATCATTCTCTTTTTATTTGTAATATGTAGAAAAGGTTGCAACTGTTGGTATCATTAAATCATATATTCTTCATCAAACATGAATCTATGGTACAATTATTACCATGTGAATGGATGTGCTGACATTGAGCATGGAAATAAATCATTGGATTACCAACCATTAATGTATTTGATTAACCAATGCAAGATCACTCACCATTGATGTCAATAGCGTTAAGGTACCCTTAATGCATCCTTCCAGACACAAATGAATGTGTTGGCATCGAGTAAATTGCAGGATCTGATAGTCAGGAGGAATTAATGCATCCCCACTTCTATCAACAAGGAAACATGTCATTGAGGCATACAAGTTCCAAGGCATTACAAATATCTCTTGATCTTGATCTGAGATAGAGTGTTGAATTCGATGGGACAAGACCTATTGGAAGGAAGGCCTTAAGGAATCCCACATCATCTAGTATGGGCATAGAACAAAATTGATTTGAAGAACCAAAATATAAGATTGAACCAACATGCAGAACTTATTCATAAATTTTCCCGTCGGTTTCCTTGTTTTCAAACGAAACTCATGTCCAGTTGTGCCAATAAACTGGTTTTCACAACTGGACTTATTTTTATCTTTACTATTTTATTTATTCATTTATTCTTCTACCCTATCGTACTTTCTTGAAAAATAAAATATCTTTCAAGTATAGGAATACTTCCAATGGAGCCACGTGTGTAGCAGGATTACAAATAAACTCATATTCAGGTTTAAAGGACTACTTTAAGTGGGTATTAACTTTCAATATATCCCTAAATGACTACTTATGCAAAAGGAAAGTAAATTGTTCATTGGCTCAATTGCAGAAACAAAGTTATGTTCGGCTGCAAAAAACAGGGAAGCTATTAAAATGAAAATAACTTAACATGGAACACACTGAAATTTAATCACTATGAACCATTAATCCATTAAATATTCAGTTACAGTCTTTCAATTGCTTAATCAAAACAGCGCTTGCATATGAATCAACCATATAACAAAACAGTGATTTTAGTGTTATTAGTTTCATATGTGATCAGAAATAAAAAGAACTTACATAAATAAAAGGATAACAAACATAAAAAAATAGTTGAATAATAAAGCACACCAACAATAAAACAATTAGTAGTGTATTCCTCCTCAAGGGGGCCTCTTGACTCGAGGAACACTACTAGAAAGATCTTATGCGACTTGAACTTTTACGAACTCAAGACATGTAACACAATGATATAATAAGGTCAGATTCTTGTATTAACAACAATACAATTACAACAGTTCATATTCAAGAATAATATATATCATCACCATGGGGATTTGAAGATATGATTGCACATATTTATACAATGGAAATGAGATAACATAGATCCAAACTACACGGATCTCAAAGTTGGCCACAACTACAATTGTGGGAAGTATCAGTTTAAATAATCAATCTTATCTCCTAGATCCTTCACAATTTTAAGAAACCATCCATTATAAACCCAGATGCCCTTGTCCTACATAAAACCCATATGTATGATTTTCAATATTCTCCTTCATCTTCTTGCAATTGAGCCTGCAAAATGGTCTCTCTATTATGGCATAGATTTTCATAAAAAACATTTTACTTTGATTTTTCTTTGAGTTGGAAAATCTGTAGGCCAAGTTGAAAAGTGGATGATCTTCATGGAACCTTTTGGCACCTTACAGATGGCATGGTTCGGTACAAGGATGGTCGCATCCCTGTAGATGGAAAACTCTTCTTCGGAATGTTTTTTTAATTGCTAACAGAGATATATTTCAGTAACTATAAAATCAAAGGATTTGTAGCAAATGATTAAATAATAACTATTTAAACCCATTTTCATAACAAAGTATAAAAATGTACTCATGAACGAACAATTTACCTTAAGCATTCTTCAATGCATTGATTATGTAGCTAAGTAATATAATCATGGAAAAAAGGTAGAATAGGATGTGAACTGGATAACAAATATAGGTTATGGAGGAAAGTTAATGATATGAAAGTGACAAAAAGAAGTGTGTTTTGAGAGCGCACCAATGATCCCATGGAACCATTGGCTATTGATGCCTCTTGAAGAATTTGATTTATTTTATTAAATTTTTCTTTCCCTTTACCTTTGATCTAGTTTCCATGACTAATGTACTTTAGGCTCAGATCACTTCATAGATATCCACATGAAAAACTTCAATATGGGGAAGCATCCCTCCTCTTTCTAATGAATCTCCATGTTAATGATGATTTTGTGTGTGCCCTTCCTCTGAAACTTGGTGCACTAAATTAGGGATTTCCCTCAACGATAACTTATATTTCGAGATTTCTTGGAATGTTTCCTAAATACTTTGTGACATTAGCATTATTCATAGGCTATGGTTTACTCATGGAAACTTTTATTGGGATATGTGATCTTTCTTTTTCTGATGGATCTTTCTTCCAGAATTTCTTCTGTCCTTACCCAAACTTCCACACACAAACATATATTAAAATCTTAGGGAATTTTCCCTCTCTTTTGTTTATAGAAGTAATCACAATTGTAAATAATGCAAAAGATTATAATAATAATATCTTTATGAATATGATAACACAATGATTCATGAAGGATGAACAAGAGGAACTCAAAGAAGATATTCAATATTAGATTTGGTTCAACAATACAATAGTGTTTGTCTCTTTTATAGAGATTTCAATGGTTATAAGATGTAACTAATTCTTGTTAGGGAGGAAGTGGTTGTGTGATTATCTCAACTATCATCCAATAATAACTTAATGTCTAATAACTAATTACAAATTGAAATTATTAAGTAATCCTTATAATCTAACACCCCCTCTTAAGGATTACACCACTAAAAAACAAAACTCATTGAAAATGAACACAACTAAAAATATAACCAAACATTCTTTGTAAGCTTCATATTTGAAAATAATGCTTGGACCAGTAAGACTCCTTTAAGTTTCTCCCTATTCCACCGAAAGGTATAGCCTCCTAGTTGTGATCCAAGTTTCTCAACATCATTGGACATCATTAGCACTTGAAATGTCTCATAACATCATAAAGGTATGATATTGAACTACCAGATCCCAAATCTCCCCTAAACTATTGGACAACAATCTGCACATGCATGTCTCATAACCCAAATGTGGTACAATTTACTCAATCCACAAGCATCTTGGACTATTGAACAACTATCTATCTTCCACTGCATCCTTCCTTGTCTTCAGAGTGTGGCCCTTCTTAAAACACAAATTATTGAACAAAGTCTTCACCATTGTTTGTATCTAATGGATCTTCGATAAGGGTTATATTTACTAATTATTTAAGTTTCCCTTTAATAATATCGTTGGCATGGATTTTACAGTTAATTTTTGTATGACGATTTTTTATGTAGTAGTAACATTTTATATCCCTCTTGTCTTTAGCTGATATGGTATGGTTGTTTCTTGAGTAGAATGTCATATTAATTTGAGTATCACCTTCTATATCTTCTACAATTTCTCTCTTTTCTTCAGCTAAGAGTGCAACAATAATATCTTCTAGAGTTTGAGAAGGAAATTTTGTAACGTACCCAACACCCATGCTTAGTCTCGTCATTGTGGAAAACAACTTAGCTTACTAAAATCGAATTTAAAAAGGCCCCATACATATAACAAAAATACAAGGGGAAGCAAGAACATAAAAACTACAACAAACAACATGTCGATTTATCCATGCATCTACAACATTTATAAATTCATGAATGCATGAAAACCCAACAAAACATAACACAATATTCAGATATCATTTGACATAGCGTAATAATCATAAATAGCACAACATAAATACTTATATGTTTATAAATGTAATTCAATTGGTTTCATATGAAGGATGAACCTCCCAACCATAGGATCTTTTGTTCCATATCTCAACATCATGCCACCTCAAATTTGATGCTATGAACCCACAAGGAGATCCATCCCTCTGGTTTTTCACTCTTTACACACAACAACCCCAAACCCAATTTCTACTCCTACAACAATTCCAATCCACCATTTCTCTCTTCCTCAAAACCTACATAACCCAAGGAATGTACCCCGTCACTGTTCACAGTCCCTCGGGCTATACCATTCATTTATCAAGGCTTCCAATGCACTCATTTGGTTAGGAATCTCTTAGCAAGGGACTTCAAGAACTTTTAGCTGCTTCAGGAGTGCTCACAACATCCTACACGAGGCTCTTGATCTATTTCCTCAACAACAAAATTCCAGTGCAAGCTTATAACCCATTTTATGGGCACACATGCCTCATTTCCAGCATAACACACAACCCAACAATGGATACCTTTAAGTACATCATGGCTAGTTCTCTTCCCATAACTCAACTCTACCTTTGCTGCCCAAAAACTGCATGTAAAAACTATCCCCATTCTCCATACGAATTTCCCTTCTTCTCCCTTGTTTGCTTAACTCTCACTCTTCCCAAAGATGATTGTACCTCAACCCATTATCCCTAATAACTATGGGATGTGACCACTCACACCCACCCTCTTACATGAGTTAAATTATTGGCATTGGGAACACTCAACAACAAATATAAGGTTTATACATAATGATAATATAATTCAGGAATGTGGGTGTAGCATACACATCCCCAAGTAGGACCATGCCACACAAAATTTAGACTCTCTCATACCATTAATCAACAATTTTTTTCCTGCATATGCAACAATGTGTAGTACAACAACATAAAATGCATGCATATATACAATTATAGAAAATAGAATTAAACACATCACAGACAATAATAAACATGGAATTACAAATAAAAGAACACTTATCTTTTAATGGTAAAACACCAACTTCATGCAGACCTTAGACATTCCTCCTAGCCATAGACCACACTACTCATAAACACTCAAAAATGTATCACCCCCAAGTTGGGGCTATGAATCCACTAGGGAAAAGGTTTTCTCACCAATACCAACTCTATCAACAATTCCACCTCACATCCTCTCATTCCCCTCAGGTTGACCCACCCCAGAAAGTGTACCTCTTCTCTGCTTAACAGTCTTTCGGTTGTCCCACTTCCCTTCCTGGGCTTCAACAATAAGCCGACCATGAATTCTCTGAGTGCTATGACCCTTGGAGCACACTATTGCACTCAAGAGTTATGGAACCCATGGGAAGCATACAGGGAAACCAATTCCCAACAATTCTCTCACCCAAGTGAATTGATCCATGGACATGACAACTTGCCTCTTTAAACCCAAACCACCAAGGATTTATAGGGTCACTCCAACTCCATAGCTCTACTCTCTAGTCATGGTAAGCATAATGGAATGAATGACAAGAATGAATGATAATTACACTAATTATCAATAATATATATACATGTTCCTAAATTGACACTTGGAATACAANACTTTTTGGAAATTAGGATAACATAACATTATAAGACTTAGGACTTTATGAATAATATTATTTTATTCCTAGACTTAATCCCCTTGAATTAGCCCCTTTTCCTTAATCCCTTATCCCCCTTTCCCTTTCATGGAGTCCTATCCCCCAATACTTTCTCGTCTAACTTGGTCTGCAGCAATGATGTGTTTTATTAATAATATAAGTGATTACATATTACAATAGTAGGCTCGTTGGCCTTCTTAGAATCTAGGATCTCTGACCTAATAATCATAGAGGCACCCTAGCCTATAATATGATGGATCACCATCCTATAAAACATATGTACAATTACAATTGGGGATCAAATTGGGCGTATTATATTCCCCTCCCCCTTATTTATGCACTATCCTCGATGCATTATATCTAATGTACACTAAAAAAATCTTCAAAAGGATCCAAAAATATATGCAAGTATTATTCTTGCATGGTATCCTCATTCTCCTCATGTCGTATCTTCAGGACTGTAACAAGTCAACTGGACCTCACTTGCTCCAAACCTTTTCTATTAAATCTTGTTGTCTTCTGGTGCTCTTCATTCCAAGTGCCCAATTCATATCTTCATACTTCAGTTGTGAGTCTTTTTCTCTATTCCACAGAGTCTTTTTGAGAAAGAGTTCTACTCACTATTATTTCTAACATGCCCTCATGATTCTATCCATCATGCCATATGCATTATTGAGTTGTGTATTCTTTATTGCAGTCACCTTTCTAGGATCAATCATCCCTTCACTGCTACATAGTCATTTAGTGATCCATCTTTCCAAGGATTTCACACACGAGGAGAGAAAAAATTCATTACCAGACCCCCACTAAGGGTCTACACTCTATGGAAATCACAGGGCTCCAGTTTTACAACAACAACATTTCTTCCCAAGCATTCCAACTTCAATAACCATCATCTCACCTATATCACACACATACAATCATCATGATATAATATCGTAACAATTTTTTTTAGAAATTAGTTTTTTTTTATAAGGAAATTTCAATTTTCCCCAAGTATGAGATTCCATCTCATGATTTTTATTGGTTGTTGCAACATCAAGCATCAATATTTATTGTTTCTTCAAGCAATGCCATACTTGAGACCACTTTTTCTACAATACTCCCATATTGCATTCATCCAAACAGATTATTAGCATTCCATGTAAAATATATATTTATTATAATATTTACAAAAACTCACAAAGTGACCTTATAATTGTTTACACTTAACAATTCCATCACTTCTATCAATACATTTACTAGATGGAATGAAATTATCATTCCCTGCACATGTATTATCAACAACCAAGATTTTTTGTTCTAGCGAACTTTAATTTTATTACTTTTTTTCCCTGACAAACCTTTCTTGTAGTCCACCCTCCTGTGACCACTGAAAAAATTCACAAGTGCTACCATGTTATTAAAGCACTGTCATTTTGTTTAACGATGCTTTCTGAAGTGTAGAGCACTAGAGACGGGGCATCAAAGAAAATACCCCACAATGCCAAATTGCTCAATATATTTTCCAGTGCGGTTATGTTAATGGAATCGACGCATTTGTTTAAAATAGTTAAATTGCTTAGTTATATTTTATGTTTTGTATTTTTAGCAGTGTGCTTTGTTAAATGGAATGCATCAATGCTTCTGTGTTCAAAAATATATGGAATTTTATTTACAGATCCTTGTCTTTTATAACGCACCAAATATGGGTCTTTTAAGCGGAAGCACTGCTTAAGATAAACCTTTGATGCACCATTGGTGGTGCTTACTATGAAGTTATAACATGATGCACAACTCTGGGGTGAGTCAAACCAAAACAGTGCACTGCGTGGAGTCGGATTTTTTTTTTTAAAGTCCCAAATTTCAAGCTAAATTCAAATTTTAAACTAATGAGAATGAAAATGGGAAGGAAATAAACAAATTACTTGGATTGTTATGTCTCGAGGAGGCATGGTTCCACCATTGAGAGGAAATGAAAATTCATGGTAATTTCCAAAAAAATGGAAATGTTTGGAATCGGTCGGTGGAGCTATCCAACTCACTGAGGAGCACTAGAAACAGGGTGTCCATGAAAATAGAGTAAGCACTAGTGGTTTCTTTAGATATTGGAAGCACAGGATGAGGTGTCACAATGAAAATTGGTCTAGTAATTTATTTTTATTTACCCATACTGTGGTGCGCCATTAGACATTGTGTATGCACCAATACATAAGATTCAATGGCATCAGTGTGCTTTGATCAATGATTGTTATTTTTTTATAACTTATGACTATGAATATGAAAATCTATGCACCAGTGCATTATGTTGTAGTTGAGCACTTGGGCAGATGTACCATATAGGCGCATTGGACAAAAATGTACGCAAAAACTTTTGGTTGCCCACATCCATTAACATCCTCTGTTATGAATAGTGACAATGCATTTGAACAGTTAAGATCGGTGCAGTATGTTTAGGTGTGCACTAGTGCATAAATACCTTAAAGGCACACTGAAAAACAAAACCTCTACAAAAACCTCTGGTCACCCACCTCTGCTAACAACCTCTACTATAAATAGCTAAGGGATAAATTCTTCATGGAGGTTTCATAAAAACCTCTACAATAATTTTTTCTCCTTGTAGTGACAAAATAATACATGGATAGATAAAATAGCCAATCAGAGAAACAAAATGATAAAGAAGGAGTTAGAACTGACAAAGAAATCAAACCCCCATGTGGCTAGAAAACAAGCAACTAGATGGGTAAACCTAACGACCAAGGAAGGGAAACAAATTTCCATTAAGAGGGGCCAAATGATGAATCTGCATCTTATTATATTATATAAATAAGATACATGCGATAGAGGAAAATGATTTTTTCTTATATAACTTTGTAAACTCTTTTAGAAAATTAATGAATGAGAAGCCACTATTGGCCAAGCTATTTTGGAGACTTTCTGAAGCTTTTGATGTGTATAACTTATTCTACTATTTTACTAAGTTTTGTAATGGTGTATGCGTATTCTTTTACGATGTATACTTTTCTCATGTATGATTAATCTATCTTATTTTGTGTATCTCACAATTTGTTTGTTTGTAACCTATAAGCATGGTACTGTAATGAGCTATCATTTTCAAACAATTTTTGTTTTCATTTTTTTATATTAAAAGTACTTACCTAAACTACTCATTCAAAAAAATTAAAGTTGTTTCTCAACCCCCATAAAAATTTATAAGCATGCATAGAGGTCGATTTGATTACAAAAAATACAGTTCTTGTGGATGAATTAATTTTTGGTAGGAGGAGAAGGAGCACTCACCCTTTCTCATAGTTATGTTATTAGAGTGATGAGGTGAAGGAGGACTACCAACCATTTTTCATGATTCTATCATTTGAGTGAGGAGAAGATGGAGAATAGGACCTTTTTCACACTTTTGTAATTTAAGTGAGGAGGAGAAGGATCATTTTCCATTTCTCATAGCATTAATATTTGGGAAGAGGAGAAGGAGCATAATCCATTTCTCACACTATTAATAATTGGGAGGAGGAGGAGTACAATCCCTTTCTCACACTATTAATAGTTGGGAGGAGGAGGAGTACAATCCCTTTCTCATACTAGTTAATTTTTTCATGTTATGGGTGAGGACATTGTTACAAAATCTAAATTAAGGTTACCAAAATATAAATTGGAGAATAATATCTCAATTATTGGAAACCGACATCTTGGGTATTGGAAATTAACATCTCAATAATTGGAAACTTATATCTTAAGTATTGGAAATTGATATTCATAATAAATTTATGATAGCTTGGATTGAAATTAGTCTAAATTTAATGTAATGGGTATTTTTTAGTAAATAATTAGGCAAAGATATGAGTTTAAAATCAATAAATAAAACAATCATATACAAGTATTCCCAAACATATGGCTTTTGCAGACTCAATGTATGGTTTGAAACATAACACATTGGTGGGAGAATGTACAATTGTAAGTTAATGTCCAAGGATGAAACAACATGCTCAATGACAAAATGATGTTGGATTTGATGAATGTAATTTTGCAGCATGTTATTGCACATTGCTTAACCAATTATTCCATACCAACGAAACCATAAACTAATGATTAGTTCTATACATAATTACCCATGCATATGCATAGAGAGTGCAACAATGTCGAGTTATTATCAACTATCTTATTGGAAGATTAATGATGTAGCTATAAAATCTGAAAAATCAATGATTAATTTAAGGGAATTAACAAAGTGCAAAAGCATTAATTTAACTTAGAAATGCAACCATCAATATTAGTCACACAAGCAATCAACACAATATAAATAGAGATTACTCTAGAAACCCAAATGAGAAAATCAACAAAAACAACTTTTGTTTGTGCTCAGAAGATATTACAAGCTAGAGCTATGCACTCTCAATTAAAGATTTTGTGCATTCTTACTCATTGGTGTTATTTTACAGATTGTGACTTTGGCTCAAAGACAATAATTTTGTTCATTGTGGAAATTCTCAAAATCCTCTTCATCCTCCAATCTTTGAAAAAAAATCTTCTTTTTGAGCCCTCCATCCTTCTCCTAGTAGCCATTCTTCTTCCTAAGCTTCCATTTTCTTTTCCACCTTTCAAGGAATTATGTGTTATAATGTTTCCTTGGAATACTAAGCATCAAGTGAATCATTTCATCTTCTTGTGAAGTCAAAATGATTTTCTTGGAATTTGGTCTTCAAGGACCATTGACTTCAAACTTTGCCAAGATTTATCTTTTTTACAAAGTTTGGATTTATTTTGGATCTATTTTGGATCACGTCCTTCGATTCACATGGTTTTGGTCCCCAAAATATTCAACTCAAAGGTGCAATATGTTGTTCTCTTCTCAAGCACACTCTCAATTCCCGACAGCCTTGAAAACATTCCATATAGGATTGAACAAATTTGTTTCATAGCAAATTTTCTTGAAAATTTGTTGCTCCTTAGTATGCAAGTCTACAAATATCTTATTTCCCCTTTACCTCGATTCTCCAAAATTTTATTTTGGATATATGTTTCCCATGATGTAGGTTTTGAAGACAATAAAGATCCATGAAGGTGGTGACCTCTTTCTCCATTTTTGAGTTGTAACATCCCCATTTTTAATCCCTAGTTTAGTGGTGTATAATGTAAATACAATGTATGTATGTGGGCCCAACAATATAATATGGAAATGATGTATATTGAAAATAATAAATAAAATGCATTGTCGTATATAGATGAACACGAACAAAGACATGGAGGCTAAGTTTCCACAAGAGATGGGGGGTCCAAGGGGGAATTATACATGCCCATTAAACCCAAACCATATTTATAAATTATTTTTACTATGAACCCTATATTTCCTTTTTGAGTGTTTCAAATTCCCAATCATTGAATACATGTAAGGGGGTTGGTGTGTAAAGTCGCCTCACAAATTTATTGAGAGCATGGGCCTCTGTAAAATCAACGTTAGGAAATGTGAGAGTCAACATGCATGGGAGAAAAGAAAATTTGTATGTGAAAAGCCGAAATTGTGTTTTGTTAGGAAACAATATCGGAAACATGTTTGTAGTGTTGTAATATATTAGGAAACCATGGTGGCCATGTATAACAACTTGTTGGAGCTATAATTTTAGGGAGAAATAGGTTGTAGTTCTATGATTAAGAATCAGTGCAAGGAATTGTCAAAGAGAGAAAGTACTTTGTTGCTATGACAATTCATGTTGCAATTGTAGATAATTAAAGTCCCTATCAGGGATATTTCTTATCCAACATATCCTGGAGCCCTAGAGGAAAGTGGAATAGCTTGAAGGATTGGATGGAAGAGAAGGGGAAATAATTTCTTGGATTGTGTAGGTTGAGGGGGGAGAGAGCTAGTGGATTAGAATGACCATGGGAATTATCTTGCTCAAAAGGGGACAATAGCCAACCTTAGGAACTACTATCTCTTTTGGATTCATTTCCCCATCTCAGGGGTGACTTGTTATTGAGAACTAGAGCAACAAGTCTATGGTTCGGAGGAACGTCCATCCTCTACAACGAGTTGCATATTTGCAAAGATAAGTGCTCATATTCACTATGTTTAATTTTGTTGAATATTGAGTTTAATTATTGTGCATCTCACTCTAAAGTTTTATCTTATGTATTGCTATCTGTTGCAGGTAGATGCTACATTCATATATGTGTTTTATGTGATTGAGTGCTTATCTCTATGTGTTTAATTGTTAATGTGCATGTTTAAATCAATTGTATTCATGTTTTAAATTATTCTAGACAATTTCATGAGCTTGTGTGATGTGTTGTTTATTTTTCTCTATTGAAATTGGTATCAGATTCATAGTTATTCATTTTTAGCTGTAATGTGGCCTAACAAAGGAGTTGAGTATGTTGTAAAATAGAACTAGATTTGAAAATGGTAGTAATGGGACTCATCTTGGAAGTTGGGAATCATTTAAGTCTTAAAAATCATTCCTAGTAAAGAGATATTAACTTAGACATTCCCAATCCAATGGAAGGAGTTATGGTTATAACCTTCTAGCCATTTCAAGCATAAGTGGTCAGTATTTACCAGGCCTTCCCACGATTCAATTGATAAAGGAAAATATTTGGATGTAGGATTTTGTATAATATTAGCCTATAGGTATAGGGTATCAATTTATCAAACTTTAACTACTAGTTTATTAAATATCCTTTGTGATTCATAAAACTAAATAAATACATATGATTGTGAGAAAAGTATTTGATCTATCTGCCAATAAATTGATGCATCAATCTAGTCACTAGTTGTTTGGCTATGAACATTGGTATTTTATGTTTTCCTATAATTGTTTGTTAGCTCTACCATTTCAAATCTACTATTCACAACATACTTTCCTCCTGGTTGCTAAAATTTGTTTATTACACAATCAAATTTGACATGCACAACATAATATCTTCTTGCATTATTGTTGAGCTAAAAAGGAAGATGTGAAAATTCGTCGATCCCAATGAGAATGGTGTTTGGTGGAATGATGATACCAAGTGGGTGTTCTATTCTCTCTATGATGTAAGAAAAAATCAGAGAGAAAAGAAGAATGGTGACTCAAACATTAATTTGGGATTTGTTAAATCTGCCAAATACCCTTCAAGAAAGTTTTATGCCATAGAACCAGTTGTCATGAAGCAAACCAGTGTAAGAAACAACTTATCCAAGGATATCAAAATCATAAATCCTAGCCCTATAAATGATCAGGTGAATATGTAACCTTTAGCTCCATGGATGATGGATTCTATGGGATTCTACATGTGTGAGTCTTATGAACAATATCTTTGTATCTTGAAACATGAATATATAGAGTTTGATAAAGAAGATGAATTAGTAACATTCTCTCTTCCCGTCAAAGCTCAAGTGATTAACTAGAGAAGGGACTCTGGTAATATTAGGAGGATGGTTCCTTTTTTCACTATAGACCTTGGGAAATTGACTTCTCAATGCCTCCTGGTTGATGAGTGCAATCTGGATTTAAATCTTCCCAGGGATGCAACTGCTCAATAGGATCTCATCAATTCCCTTAGCAAAAAGGTGTGCATTCATAGACTATGAAACATTATGAATAAGAAAACTTGAATTCATGTTTGTAATTCATTCATGTCTTAATTGTCTGGGATGAGTAACATAACAACTTTGGAGTTATAGATTCTGGAGTTTCTATTAGAGAAAAATACAATTAAGGATATCATAAAGAATGTGGTGAGGCATAACATACAAAGAAGAGGATCTAAGTTGGTGTGGAAGGTCTATCCCCGTCAATCATATGTACTAGGTTGAGTGGACAACTCCTACATGTATGGTCCCTTTACTATCAAACTTTGCAAGATGGGAGAGCATGATCACCTCTTTGTAGGTAAGGAGGATTTAATGTTATCCATCATTTTTGCAATGTGTTGTATATGATGAGACATCCAATTTGTCATTGAATTCCCCTAGTGTTAATTATACATATCTTCTATGTGCTCCAGTGCAAAAGGTGACCCTGTTGAGTATTTGTTTAAGAACCCTTTTTTTCCTATTGAGAGTAGGATTGCATTGCCATGACAAATTACTAAAGTCGTGCCACTGCCAACTGAAGGACTCAGATTGTATGTATATATGGAAATATTACAATATGTTCAAGGGAGGAGGGATATGTCATTGCCAAAAGGTGGTGCATTGTATCTGGTCGAACTAGTTGTAGTGAGTCATTATGGTTAATCCTTCCAATATCTTCTATGTGCTCAAGTGTAGAACATGACCCTATTAATTATTTGTTTAACAACCTTTGTTTGCCTGTTAAAAGCAAGATTGCATTGCCACAACAAATTACTAGAAACCTACCACTGCCAAGTGAAGGAGTCCTAGTGTATGTATATCTAAAAATATTAGAATCTATTCAAGGGAGAAGGGATATGCCATTGTTAAAAGGTGTTTCTTTGTATCTGGAATAAATAGATGCAATGGGTCATTCTAATTATTCTTACTCATGAATTACACCTTTTGTAAAACCTTGTAAAGGAAAGAACTCGAAATAGGAAGGAGATAAGGGTAGGTTATGATCATTTTGAGTGAATGTTGTAAACTTTAACTAAAATATCCTAATAGATGCAGATTATTGGTCGTCTCTTGTTTTATTCAAATCACCATACAAAATATGTGAAATTAAATAGCATAGATTGAGACTACTAGTTATCTCTTGTTTTACTAATTTTCCATATAAAATATGTGAAATTAAATTTTATATATATAAATGGAAATGAAGTATTTTTTTTACAAAATATAATGTAATTAATTTATAATTAAATAATTTTCACTTTAATTTGTTTGTACTCAAGAATAAAGTTAATTAAAGTTATATAAAAATTATATATTAAATTAAATATTACACAAATTAATTTTTAATTTTTAAAAATTTTATTTGATGATTAATTGATATTTGTAACAAAAATAATTATATATATATATATATATATATATATATATATATATATATATATATATATATATATAATTATTAAATTTAAGATTTAATATCCTTATTATTGATGGCTATAAATATGACCTTAGTTTATATTCTACTTTAAATTTTTTGATGTTAGCTAAAAGTATTGTTTTTAATTTTTATATTTAAAAAACATACATAATTTTGTTTATTTAAATTTTGATTTTGATTTATATAAATTTTGATTGGTTATAAATTATGAAGTGTTATATGTTGTTTATATTTTTTATATTTAAAAAACATACATAGTTTTATTTATTTAAATTTTGATTGACTATAAATTTTGATGTGTTATTGTAGGTTTGGTGGCGGAGTTTTAGGAACAACATATATTTAAACATCCTATTAAAATACTATATCATTGAATCACCCTATTGTAATTATTGTAATTATGGTCAACTATATATAATCATCATTGTTTTAATAATAAATAAATATATTTATTAAAATAATTAAAATGGGTCATATAAATTTTAATTAATTGAATAATGAAAACAAAATAATATTCTTTCTCAACCTTCTTTCCTTACTATTAATAAGTTGATTCCATATCTTTTGAGGCAAAGCTCTAGATGGTATAAGACTACATGGATACACTTGTGGTGAAAAATATTTCAGCGTATATTACACATGCCACATCGTATTAGAGGATTAAAAATGCAAGTGTAAAGTAAAAATGTGAGGGTTATCGATGCTAATTTTTGACCAAAAATGTTGTTATAGTAGATTTTGCCACACTCCATGCATCTTGATTTGATGGCCTTCCATTTCCCTCTGCAGACTTCATTTCCCCTTTTTTCCACTTCAGAGCTAAAAAATACACATATTTTATCCATGTGTGTAACCTACCAGTTATACACCTCGTGTATGTACATGGGTTGCTCCATTAAAGTGCGCATACATCAGGTTTGTGCTCAAAAAATAAAAAATGCATCGGGTTTCTATGCCATGTCACGTGATCCATGATCCTTGACCTTCCATATACTGGAAACACTCCAACTTGACCCTTCAATTCCATTTGGAGGCTATAAATTGAGCCATATACAAGCCTTGAAGAGATACAGTAAAGGATTGAGAGAAAATACACTCTGGAGAAATTTCACCTCAATTGAATCGGCATCCCTTGGTCCTTGAAAGTCTGAACTTCTTGTGTTTATCCCCTGAGCTCTTCATATCTTGTGATGGAGAACTTCATTGACTCCTACATGTGAGTTTGCCTTGGTGGAGGATTGAGGTGGTGGAGGCCTAGCTAGAGGGACTTAGTTTCTTGGTTCAGATATGTTTCGTTACAGAAGTTTGTCACCTAAGTACTTCTATTGATTACATTAATAGAAATAATCTTTTCTCATCCAATTGATATCTTGCAAATATTTATATTGATTTACATGGGCTTATTTTTTATGTATGTTAATGGATTATACTAATTTATATGCTAATATTATATATCATTACCACATACTTGCGTATCTTGGTTGTTGAGGACAAGTTGTAGGTATAAATATTTGGTTCATGTGCCCAATGGTGGTCTTCTTCAAACATCCGGATGAGGTAGGCTTTTAATCTTCTCTTGTTAGCATTTCATTTATATAGCATACTTGATATTAGAGTTGATTTCAGGGTGTCGTTTCATCTATTATGGTTTTCCCCTAGCCATAGAGAGATTTTCCTCTTAACTTTATTGGCGACTCTGCTAGGGAGATCTCCTTTTTGGGGTTTTGGGTGTTTTTCTCCTTTATTTCCTCTCAATTTTCCTGAGTTTCTCTATCTCCTATTGCTTGAGAGTCAATATTTTGCATTATATCTGAGTTTCTTTGCTTAACCCTTGCCCAGGCAGTGTCTTCCTTGACATACATGGGATTTCCCTTTACAGGGCACATACATATGCGAGTTGTCTTCCTTTAGGGTGCATACATACGTGACTTGTCTTCCGTTAGGGTGCATACACTATATCTTTAGTCTTTTTGGTTGAGTTTGGTGTTTGTTGGGTGATTTTTTTTTGTTGTTGAGACTTCTTGGGTCCCTATGCTGAATTTTAAGTGCCTACAGAGTGATAGGAAGCCGCTTTATTGGTGAATTCTTGGGTGAACTTTATTGTCCTTGCATTTTGGGTCTGGGTAGTTACTTCTTGGTGTCCTTCTTGGATTGTCTCTAGGTGCTTGCAGTAGGGTATTTCTGAGAGGTTCTTTATTCAATCCTTACATTTCCATTCTATTATACTGAAAATACAAAAAAAAATGTTTTCTTTCATTTTACTTATGGAGTTTTCACTTTTGGTTTCTTTACATTAGTTTTGGCATATTGGGAAATATTACACTTCATTGAAATTGTACATATTGCATTTTGGTAACAACATTTAGAAGCATACCATATCTTTGAAAATCAAGACTAGTCATTAGCAATGTTTTTATATTTGCTTCTTTTATGTTGAGTTGTCATACCATTAGTTTCATGATTGCACCTCTTAAGTAAGAAGAATCCATTAAAATTAACGCTGAATAATTAAAATTGATCAGAAATGATTTTATTTTTCAAGGTATGCAAAAAAGTATAGGACCTAGGGCCTTGGAATAGGATTTTGTGAGTAAAATTCTCCAAGGCTATAAAACTGAATGTATGTTCTGACCAAGGAGTGGTGAAACCCATTATATAATTGGTGTCCTTAGGAGGCTCCACTCACATCAGAGTTAAGCATGAGGTCATGTGAAGTTGGTTGCAGACATACCCCTATAATACCTTCCTAGCGTCAGAGATATTGGAGGGGTTCTATTCGTATTTGGGGGTCTCACTAGTGCCCTTACCTCCTTGAAAGGTGTTTCTTTCGAGATTTCGGGCTTTGATACCTTTCCCATATGGTGGACCATACTTGCGACTGCTCGCATGTGCATTAGTTATATCGTGGTGAATCTAGTTGCTTGACCTAGGTAGCCACATAGGTTGCTTGCAAGGGTTATTCTGCAGGTACCCTAAGTCAGATAGGGATCAGACAACACATAGACTTTATGGAGGATTTCCTCTCCGGAGGGATCTAACTGACTATGTTGTGAAGCCTACATGGGTCCTTATAACTGGTTTTGATACCTCCACTCTATTGTTGCAGAGTCTCAAGCCCCTCTTGGGAAAGGCATACCTACTTTAGTTCATGAGGTCCCTTTCAACCATTATATATTTTTTTTGTGCATTGGCTTTTAGCTTTATTTAGGAGTGTGCTATTTTATTATTATTTGGCCTTAGTATTTTGTGTTTCGTCATGAGGTTTGACTACTATAGTTGGTGCAACCCCTGTGAATCCCTTAATTAGTGCTACCCCGACCATGGTCTTTTCTTAGTCCATGGGGACGAATCCTTTTGTATCTCTAAGTGGTACTCTAAATCATAGTGCTTAACCAATACTTGGGCCTACAATCCTTTCTCTTTTGGTATGTCATACATGGCTTCTCACTTACCATCCTTTGTCTCGTCGTCTTATGTGAATCCTAGTTTTGGGTCTAGGGGCACATTGCCTCCTTATTCTCCTTTTTCATTTGGTGGGGGTCATATCCGTCAACCAAATCCCATGGTAGGAGGTTGGAATCCTCCTTCCTCTAGACCCAATACTAGCTTGATTTTTCCAGAATTGAGTGCTCAAATGGGTGGTCCTTCTACTTCTTACATCCCATCCATCTATCCTTCTTCCACTATGATGGTTCCTATGAACTATTTTTCTATGGCGAACCTCCCTCTTACCTATGGTGTTTCATCTGGTGGGAGTCATTTTTATAGTATGGGAAACCCCTTGCATGGATTTCCTTCAACCAGGGGAAACATATATCCTCACCTGAGTAACCCATGCCACGTCGCTTTCTCCTTGCACATGGATTCCTCGATGATGATTTCATTAGACCCTTTATGAATCAGTTGGGAGGAGAATACTACCCTACTGGGCAGGGCCATGGTGTATACCAGATCCTTGATTGTCTTTCAATCTCTCAAAACCAGTCTTTCCCGGTACCATGGTCTCAGATGCCGTAACCAATAGCGACAATTCATGCGGGAAGCGCAAGTCTAGTCACTGCAAGTAATATTGGCATTATGTCACCAAAATATACAAGTCATGTTGAATATCTATCACCAACCTCTACAAGTCATGTTGGGTACATGAAACTAACCTATGCTAGTCATGTTGGAGACCTGTCACCAGCCTCTGCAAGTCATGCTAGAGACAAGAAACTAGTCGCTGCAAGTCATGCTGGGGACATGAAACCAACTTATGCTAGTCATGTTGGAGACCTGTCACCAGCCTCTGCAAGTCATTCTAGAGACAAGAAACTAGTCATTGCAAGTCATGTTAGGGGCACAACTCTAGTCACTACTAGTCACACTAGACAAACATCACCAACCTCTACAAGTCTTATTAGATATCTACTACTAGCCTCTACAAGTCATGCTAGGAGCATGTGACTAGCCACTGCAATTCATGTTGGGGCACTGATATGATTGAGAATCCTAGACATATAGGACGTAAGCCCAAGTTCCTTTGTATAATTTGCAAAGGAGATCACTTAAATCGTTTGTGTCATGATATTGCAGTGGTACAAGAAGTGTGTTCCTTGTCTAGTGTCCCTTCATGTTCTGATTCATCTTTGGTTTCCCAAAATTATGATCCTTCTTTGGTTGATATAGCAGTCGTGTCGATGAAAACTTTGACCGAGACCACTCATGTTTTGGGGAGTGATGTGTCTCTTGAACATGTTGTCTCACATCCTTTTCAACTAGTGGTCATGCCAATGCAATCTTTGGCCGACACCACTCATGTTTTGGGGAGTGTTGCATCTTTGACCATCTTGTCTCACATCTTATTCAACCAATGGTTGAAGAAGTGGTCACGTCGATGCAATATTCAGTCGATCCCACTCTTCTCTTAGATAGTAACAAGTCTAAGGAAGTGACATTTTCGATGCAATCTTCGTTCAATCCCACTCTTCTTTTGTGGGGTAATGTGTCTTTCGACTATGTCCTTAGAATTCCTAGTTTTGTACCTTTTGAACAAGGGAGAATTCCACTCTCTCTGAGTACACTCCCTCCAAGTCCTAGGATGGTTTCCTTTGATTTGAATGATCTTATAGAGCCTCACCTTCCTTATTATGAACCCTTCCAGATAAGGGGAATTCGTCGATATATTGTAGATGAAGGATCATCTACAATTATTCTATCATCCTTGGCTTGGAAAACTTTAGGGTCTCCCAAGCTTGTGTCAGCTACCAGTGAGTTGTTTGATTTCAACAGAAGACCTGCAAGGAGCCTTGGACTCCCCCATTATATGTTTCTTAGAAAAACATCCTAGAGTCTTAGTTAATCTCTTTTCAGACTCCAAAAACTAAAAAATATTTATGAGTGAACTTGTCTCTTTCACACTCATTAAATGGTTTTGAAAGGATGTCTATTTTGGTATAAGTTTAACCCTTTTCGGACCAAGTAGGCTGCTTATGAAAAATGGATACTCTAGTCACCATTTTGTTGGTTGTGGAGCCTAATTATCTTCTTGATTCAAAGGTCTTCGTTTCTAGCCATCCTTATACCCCATGAATACTTTACACCCCAAAATAATGTACACTCATCCACGTGAGGGAGTACAGGGGGGGGTTACCCCCCCTGCAGGATTTGGGAGGGATATCCCCCCAGCTAGGGGCTCTGGGGGCAAGCAAGCCCCCAGCGGGGGTTCAGGGGACAACATTCCCTGATGGGGGTTTGGGGTCGAAGCCCTCGAAGGAAAATTTTCCTTGTAAATGTATATTGTAATTTCATTATAAATCTAAACCATTCATTATAAGGTCACAGATCTGACGATAGAAGTTATGTTAGGGATTTTTTCATTAGAAGGAAACCCTCTTTTATGAGGGAAATGTATTGCAGCTATGTTTCACAATGAATATTGTATTATTAGAGAGGAGACTATGAGAGAAATAAGAGGAAGTTACAGTGGGTGTGTTGTAGGTTATATCCCTTCATTTTTTGGATAATAATAAAGGAAGAACCTGGCAATTTCTTTGGTGGACGTAGACCACACTGGGTGAACCACGTATATCTTTGTCTCTATTGTATTGTGCATATTCTTTGTTTTATTTTTGCATTTATTTTATTTTATTTCTCTGCAATCCTGTTTTTCTAACACATTGGCTAGAAGAGTTCTCCTGGGTATTATTTTGTACTTTTTTGGGCCTAGGGGACTAACATCTACGAAAAAGGACACTTTTCAGTTAAGTTGTAATTGTATCCCATTATCCTCCTTGCATTGTTGAGTCTATTTTCATCTCCCACTTTCTTGTTATAAGCCTCTTGCCCTGGAAATCCTCATCACTAACCAAGCAGTTCCTTTCATATATCCTTTGCAACTTGACACCCTTTACCCATAGAGGAAACATCCTCCTAAGTGTCCATGCCCTGCATGTGTTCCCTTGAATTTAGCATAGGTGTGTTCCACTTCTTGGAACTAGTTTCTTACTCTCAACACTCATTTCCTCTCCTATATCATAGCATTTCATTTACTATGGAAAAAACAAAAAAAGACAGGTGGGAAAAGAATATTATCTCCTATCAGAAACAGTCGTGTCACCTTTGAATAGAGTACAAAATATTGAGTCCATTTCATCCAAGGTTTTGGTTTAGCATGACCTTAGGAAGTTGAGCTCGTTACTTAGAGTCTACTCCTTTGACTAGTTACTCTTCTAGTCCCTATGGAGAGTTTGTTGATGCCTCCTACATCGAAAGGTTTTGTCAATGATCAGTGTTAAGTCTATGTTGCATGAGTTATCCATATGTTTCATGCTCTTATTCAAAGGAAGTACAAATCCTGTGTCAACCACTCCTTGGAATTCTTGAATTTGCATGTCGGCCATACCCTCAGTGTATCTTAGAATCACATGAGGTTGTTGTCCTACCTTGCAATCTCGGCCTACTTTCATCATTAGTAGGTAACCTTGAACCCAACAGATGACATCTCCTCATTGGTCGTTGATCGGGGGGTTTCCCTTTTGTTTGACGGCAAGAAATATATTCACACATTGGGATTCATGCAATGTCTTGGATTCCATTATCCCTATTGGTGGTTTCCTCGCCTTTGTCGGCAGTCTTCCTCATTGGATGTTAATTAGAGGGTATATTTCATGTACTAATTGTATCTAGTACATGTGAGAGACACACGTGGTCGTTGCTTCATGAACTTCCTATTCATCTGAGCTCCTCCTAATTATTAATCAATTGATTTTTACCTCACGCTGGATGACGAGAGATTCCTTAATGTTCTCCTTTCAGCGGGTCTCCTTCCATCGACTTTAGATCATCTATTCTGGAATCGAGATATAGAATCCTATGAGTACATAGAGGCTTGCATTCATCAGTGTCAAGTTCTCCCGCCATCGACAATTGAGAATACATCAATGTCTCATGATCGATGGATTCTTTAAGTGTTCGAACTCAAAACCCTTATTCACACTTGTTGAATGTACTTGATGCCTTGACACCTTCTTCCATTATCGATGGGTTGTCTCGCGCTTGTTAACGGTATACCTTAATGTCGGTAATCAAACAAAGTTTCATTGTGTTCAACTTCAACTCCTCTATTCACATAATGTAGACTTTCACCTTTGGTGGATAGTGTAGAAGACCTCTAGTTTACAGTAGCAGCACCCCATATCTATTTTTGTCTTTCATTGGACTGGTATCTACATGACTTCAATGATCATGGAAGATCATATTGTACTCCATCGTATACAGATATATCCGGTTGTTTTTTAGACTAGATTCCATTGTGTCTTTTTCGTGACTATGATAGTCTATGACATGCGTCCACTTTGTATTTCCTATTCATGGCAATGAACAACTATTTGATATATATCCACATGGATCTGTAGTGTAATTCAGATTGGCAGCCATGTGTACAAAGTCAATATGGATTGTAATATTCTCATGAGTAACTAGTACTTCTAACTGAGTCTTCATTACTCCACTTTTGGGAATTATAATGTATTTTGGCCATCACAGATACTCCTCTGACCTCACACATTAGGGGACATATGTTATAGAATATTTTTCCACACTCCATGAATCTTGCTTTGATGGCCTTCCATTTCCATCTGCAGGCTCCTTTTTTTTCCACTCTAGAGCTAAACAATACACATTTGTATCCATGTATGTGACCTACTAGTTATACAACTTATGTATGTACGTGGACTTCTCCATTACAGACCGCGTACATCTTGTTTTTTCTCAAAAAAGAAAAAATGTGTCGGGTTTCCATGGTATGTCACAAGATCCATGATCTTTTACCTTCCATATACTGGAAACTCTCTGACTCAACCCTTCAATTCCATTTGGAGGCTATAAATTGAGCCATATAAAAGCCTTGAAGAGATACAATAAAGGATTGAGAGAAAATACACTCTGGAGAAATTTCACCTCAATTGAGTCTGGATCCCTTTGTCCTTGACAGTATGAACTTCTTGTGTTCAACCCCCAAGTTCTTCCTATATTTTGATGGAGAACTTCATTGAATACTACTTGTGAGCTTTCCTTGGTGGAGGATTGAGGTGGTGCAAGCCCAGTTGGAGGGACTTAGTTTCTCAGTTCTGATATGTGTCGTTATAGAATTTTGTCACCTATATACTTATGTTTATTACATTAATATAAGTACTCTTTTCTCCTCCAACTGATATCTTGGAAATAAATATATTACTTTCCATGGGTTTATTTGTTATGTATGTTAATGGATTATGCTAATTTATATGCTAACATTATATATCATTACCACATGCTTGTGTATCTTGGTTGTTGAGGACAAGTTGCAGGTATAAAGCTTTGGGTCATGTGCTCAATAGTGGTCTTCTTCATACATCTGGACGAGGTAGTCTTCTAGCCTTATCTTGTTAGCATTTCATTTATATAGCATACTTGATATTAGAGTTGATTTATGGGTGTTGTTTCGTCTATTTTTGTTTTCCCCTAGCCATACAAAGATTTTTCTCGTAACAAATGTACTTGGGGGCCATCTATCTAGCTATTGTTGGATTAGCTCGCTCCATTTCTTAGTGATATCAATAAAAAAGAAGGAACGATGAAGGAAAATAGGAAATCTATATGTTTTTTTATGTCTCACAACATCATATTCTATAAAGGGAGTTAATGTTTAAATTGGTATGACATTTTATTTAAGTTTAAGTTTAAAGAGTTGTGATATTTTCTTTTCAAATGATTTTTTATGTTTATTATTTTATATATAATCATATTTTAAAGTTGGTGAAATCAAATATAGATATAACGAGTATAGGTATTTTTTCACATTTTTGTAATTTGAGTGAGGAGGAGAAATAATATTGGCACTTTCTTGAGTTATTAATATTTGGGAGGGGGAGGGGGAGGAGGAGAAGGAGCACAATATTTTTCTCATATTTGTTAATTTTTTTAGGTTATGGGTGAGGATGTTGTTACAAACTCTAAATTAATGTTACCAAAAAATATAAATGGAAACTAATATCTCAGTTATTGGAAATAGACATCTCAACAATTGGAAACTAATATCTTAAGTATTGGAAATTGATATTCATAATAAATTTATGATGGATTGGACTGAAATTAGTCTAAATTTAATGTAATTAAGTTTTATTAGTCATACGAGTTTGTAATCAATAAATACAATAATCATATACTATTATTCCCTAATGTATGGCTTATGTGGACTTGATGCATGGTTTGAAACATAACACATTGGTGGGAGAATGTATGGTTGTAAGTGAATTTCCAAGGCTCAAACAACATGCCTAATCCCAAAATGATGTTGTATTTTATTAATGTAATGTTGTAGTGTGTTATTCCACATTGTTTAACCAATTATGGTGTACCAACGAACCCATAAAATAATGATTATTGTTATACACAATTACTCATGCATATGCATACAAAGTGCAACAACATTGATCTATTATCAACAATCTAACTGGAAGATTAATAATGTAGATGTAGAATAAGAAAATCCAATGATTAATTTAAGAGAATTAATAGAGTGCACAAGCATTAATTTAACTTAGAAATGCAACCATCAATCTCAGTCACACAAGTAATTAACACAATAGACATAGAGATTATCCTAGAAACCCAAATGGAAAAACCAACAAAAATGATTTTCTTTGTGCTCATAATATATCACAAGCTAGAGTTATACACTCTCAATTAGAGATTTTGTGTATTCTTACTCATTGCCGGTATTTTTCATATTGTGACTTTTGCTCAAAGACAATAAGTTTCCTCATTGTGGAAAGTCTCAAAATTCTTTTCATGCTCCAATATTTGAACAAACTTCTCCTTTTTAAGTCCCCCATCCTTCTCCTATTTCCCATTCTTCTTCCTAGGCTTCCTTTTTATTTTCCATCCTACAAGGAATTATGTACTATAATTTTTATTTGGAATCCTAACCATCTAGTGATTCATTTCATATTCTTGTGAATTCAAGATGAATTTATTGGCCTTTGTTCTTCAAGGACCATTTACTTCAAACTTTGCCAAGATTTATCTTTTTTACAAAGTTTGGAGGAGTTATTTTTATCTGTTTTGGATCTTGTCTTTCCATTCATGGGGTTTTTTTCCCCAAAAGTTTCAAATCGAGGTGAAATATGTTGTTCTCTTCTCAAGCACACTCTCTATTCTTGGAAGACTTGCAAAAATTCCATATATGATTAAAGAAATGTTTTTCATAACATATTTTCCTAAACAATTGTTGTTCCCTCATATGCAGGTATAGAAATTGCTTATTTCCCATTGACCTTGACTCTCCAAACTTTTCTTTTGGATATGTGGTTCCCACGATGCAGTTTTGGAAGGAAATAAATCTACATGAAGGTGGTGATCACTTTCTCCATTTTTTAGTTGTAACATCCCCATTTTTAATCCCTAGTTTAGTGATATATAATGTGAATATTATATATGTTTGTGGGCTCAACAATGCAATATGTAAATGATGTATACTCAAAATAAAAAATAAAATGTATTATTGTCTACAGAAATACATAGAAGAAGACATGAGGACTAAGTTTCCACAAAAGGGGGGGTCCAAGGGGGAATTATACATCCTTATTAAACCCAAACCATCTTTCTAAATTATTTTTACGATATGAACCTTATATTTCCTTTTTAAGTGTTTCAAAGCCTCAATCATTGAATACATGTAAGAGGGTTGGTGTATGAAGTCACCTCGCAGAGTTATTGAGAACATGGGCCTAAGTATAATCAACCTTGAGGAATGTGAGAGCCAGCATGCATAGGAGAAAGGGAAATTCATACGGGAAAAGAGGACAGTGCGTACAGTTAGGAAAACAGAGAGGAGATGTCTGTGTAGTGTTGTAAGATAGTAGGTAGCCATGGTGGGAATGTATAACAACTTGTTGGAGCTGTTATGTTTAGGATAAATAGGCTACAGGCGGGTGAGTAACATTTTGTGCAAGAAAATTTTCAAAGAGAGCAAGTAATTTGTTGTTGAGATAATTTTTGTTGCAACTGTAGATAGCTAGAGTCCCTAACAAAGAGATTTATCGTCCAACCTATCCTAGAACCCTTGATGGAAGTGGGGTAGCCTAAGAGACTGTGTGGTAGAGAAAGGGATCCCATTCCTTGGGTTGTGTTGGTTGAGGAGAAAGAGAGCTAGTGGATAGGAATGGTTGTGGAAATTATCTTGTTGATGGAGTGATAATATACCTTAAGAACCGCCATCTCTCATGGATTCATAGCCCTATCTCTGGGGTGACTTGTTATTGATAACTAGAGAAAAAAATCTATGGTTGGGAGGAATGTCCAACCGCTGCAGCGGGTTGCATATTTTCAAAGATAAGTGATCATATTCACCGTGTAATTTTTTTGAATGTTGAGTTTAATAGTTGTGCATTTCACTTTGAATTTTTATATTATTTACTATTACCTGTTGGGGGTAAATGCTAGAATTGAATCTATGTTTTATGTGATTGACCAATTTTATTTGTGTGTGTGAGAGAGAGTGTTTAATTTTTAATGCGTAAGTTGAAATCAATTTCATTCATGTTTAAATTATTATGGAAAATTGCATGATCTTATATGTCATGTTGTGTATTTCTTTGTGTTTAAATTGGTATCAGAGTTATAGTTAGTCATTTTTAGTTGTAATGTGGCCCAATAAAGGAGTTTGATACGTTACAAAATGGCATTAGAGATGAAATAGTAGTAATGGGACTCAACTTGGAACATGGGTACATTACATGAGTTTCCACTACCACATTAAATTTTCCATTACGCATTTGTCCCTCACCTTATTCTTTTCTTCCATTTTTCTGTCACAATATTCCTACCAATAATTCCATCAAATGGTGGAATTCATCATAAAACATTGAGCTTTGAAAACCTCACACTTAAAGTGATTAATTCCATGTTTGTAAGATCCCCTCTTACTATTGTTACCATTTTATGTTTACTACTGATATATTTTGTATTTACTGCCGATGTGTTTTAATTATTTCTAGTTCAGATCTTTCATTAAACGGTTCACAACATACCACTGTAAGATCCCCTCACGGACTGTTGATATGTTTTGTGTTTGTTTGTTTATATGTTTTTGTGTATTGTTGATTTGTTTTAATCGTTATTTGGTTCAAATATTTTGTCAAACAGTTTCAATGTTGTTCCATATTGGATTTGGCATAAATGAGGGTTTATTTATATTGAACACCAAACAAAATCAAAAATTACATTTAATGAAAATGATAGAAATCCCATCCCATTTCTAACAACAAGAGAAACCCAACAAATAGATTATGAAATATTTGTTTATTTTTTACATGTAGGTAACTCTTGGACAACAATATGAGTGTTGTAGTAGCCCCTTTGAAAACTCCATAGTCTATTGTATATTGACACAATTCACTATTGAGTATGGTTATGAGTGATTGAAGCTAACTCTGTCCTGAAGATGCCTTCCTTTTAAATAAAATGATATACTTGTATGGTCCTCACAAACCATCAATCTGCAAGGGAATAACACAAACCTCTTTGATGCTCACACAAGTTGTTATAACATCTCCTAGAAAACCATAAATATGTTGTAGCGGACCATTTGTAAAATGTATGAACAACAGGTAATGACACGAATTGATAAAGAGGACATATGAGACTATTGGTAGATAGATATAGGTTGTAGTGACCCCTTTGTCAACCCCCGCGTCTTGCATATGGTAGGAATGACTTGAAACAAGGTATATGGCCTCCCTCTATGGTTTTCATAACCTATTTACTAGGCTCCACGACCTGTAAGTGATTGTTTCAACCACTCTTGAGACTCCGGGAGCTATAAAGATGGATAAAATATCTCTTTAAACCCCCACAAGATTGTACAAATTATATGACCACTCTAAATGGTTCCCATGGCCTGTAAACAATTGTTACATGCCCTTCTTATGTCTCTTACAACTTCCAATAAACAATACAGCCTCCACAAAGCTCCCATAAACTCTAAAGATGACACTCGATTTTCCAAAATGATGAATCTTCCTTCCAACAATGAATCCTAGTGAGAGATATGTGTGATCTCTCATTCTTGATCAGCTAGGGTGGGTTAGTTTCACTATTGAACCCAATCTTCTCAAGGGTTTTCAATCCTAGAGCCAAAAATTCAAGAGCTCTCCAAAATCGATTTGAGAAAATAATAATGAGAGAATGATCTCCTAATTCTCTTTTATCCCCTTTTTTCCTTTTCTTCTCAATTAAATAATACAAAGTGTCTTTATATAATATTCATTTATTGTTTCCCCTAAAGTCACTTTATAACACCCTTTTTAACTCCAAAAAGTGATCTATTTTATTTTAACACATCTTCGGGCACTAGAAGTCACTTTTCATCATCCCAACATTTAAATATTTTCATCTTGGTTCCAATGAGCTATAGAACTAAGGTTCCCCCCTTAATAATTTAATATATCAAGAAGGTTAGGGCACGAGCTAGGAGATGGAGAGGAGGTTAGGGCACGTGGAGGAGGTAGGTCGCAAGAATAGGAGGCAACGTGGAGGTGGTCAGGGCAAAGAGGAGGATTTGATCAGAGCCAAGGGGGATTTGATCAGAGCACCAAAAATGACGCCGCCAAAATCTGTTTGCTTAGGTTTTGTATTGAAATATTTTTAAAAAAGTGATGCACAATAGGGTTGATGGGCCTCCTACCAATCCTTCTTTTGTCATCTTACCTCCTCATTTAGGTACCAAGTTTTGCAAATGGGCCCAATTGTGTAGAGAAATCAACGGGTCCAAAATTTCAATGCAATTTTGCTCAATGAAATTTTTGTTGTTTAGTCTTAGTATTTTTGAATTCTGTGATGAATATTTAAGCACAAAACTAACTTGGATCTCTGCCATGTTGATGACTAGTGTATGGAAAAAAAAAACCTTTTGACCTTCGTTTTCTCGTTGGGTTGTAGATACTACTCATAGAAAGATTAGTATTAATTACTTGCCCTTCCACTAGAACCCTACTAACTCCTAGTATGATCAATCCTCTGTATTACAAAGGTCTCACATTTAGCAAGATTGTGTCTTTACAATTGAACCAAATGTTGGCTTGATAAATAGACTAGGGTCCACTTAAGTGTTCAACATAAGCATTGAAGTGTAGTATTGGCATATCAATCCCTTGTTACAAGGAAGGTCTCACACAAGACACCTTGCCAAAACCTTAGGATAACGCAAGGACATGTAATATAACATAGTATGTCATTGAAACTACTTCAACAAACATTCCATTATTCGAACCTTCAATTATCCTATCGTTTAAGGACATGACTAATTAAAACCCAAGAAGGGTCATTCTTCATCATATAATATATATCTAATAACAAATAAACATCATCCACGTGATATAGACATAGAAGCTCAATTTTATATGTTATTAAATAGACGTGAAATTGATCTATTTGAAATAGACGTGAAATTGATCTGTTTGAAATAGACGTGAAATTGATAAATTTTAAATAGACGTGAAATTGATCTATTTGAAATAGATCAATTGTGAGCTTGAAAATGTCCTCTATTCACTCTTCAACTTCTTCCTCATCACTGGGTGTATATTTCTTAGGGAAATTTTACCTAAGGTGACCATACATATGAAGGATGGAGCACCAAAAATGAATCTTAACATTGTCTATCTCTTGACAATAAGAACAATTCCCCACGTGGATATCAATTCCTTCAAGCAATCTAGCTCCCAAGTTCATTTCCAAAAAAATATTAGCCATCAAGGTCTTGTCTAGGAAGCATGTTTTCTCGTCAATATCCAACATGGATCAAACTAGGAGGTCATCCATCAAACTATGTGACACATGCCTCCAAATGCGCAAACAAGTTGACCACTCCAATATTTGTAACGTGGCATGGCATGAGAGGTCAATGTGCATGAGAATATCCCCAAACTGCCTATGCCATTCTGACCAATGCCTTGAGAGTTGTGAATGAACTCAGGAGTTGTGAAGATACCTTGGGAGTTGTGAAAATTACAAATTTCATAATGAAGCCCATGCAACGTCCACTTAGCCGCAATGTCCATTCACCATTAATATGACCAATATGTAATCGTGGCCTTTGAATAATGGCTTGTCCCATTTGTCCTTTTTGGATGGAGTGAGTCAAGGTAATTAAAAAAATTGTCTTTTTCTGGATGGAGTGATTCAAAATAATGGACAACAACAATAATGGACAACAACAAAAACATCCTTATCCCATTGTCAATAACTCGCACCCATGCCTTAGCCTTTACAATTTTGTATCCATCGATGGGTTATGAATCAATAACCACTCTCGTATTTGTTACTTAACAATGTACTTTACTCTCAATTGATCGCTCCCTTTTGACATGTATAGGCCACCTTTACCTTTCTACTGTTTCTTCTCCTTGGGTTGAGGAATCACATCCTCCACCTTAGCCACCTCGGTTCCCTCTTCCCTAGTCGTGACCTCCCTTTGTATTTCAGTGTTATTAGGGTCCACTTAAGTGTTCAACATAAGAATTGTAGTCTAGTATTGGCATATTCATGTATTTGAAATAATATTCATATTTCCGACGAGGTTAGTCTTTTCGGTGAGTTAAATTTCCACCTTTCTTGTTCATTTTTTTTAGAAATACCATGATTTGGGTTGTCTTTAAATTGGCCAAAAACTCTTAGGGTAAAGTTACATGAGAAAAATTCCCAACATAGAAGTGGAATCCTAATTTTTTGCATAGTTCCTATTGAGTTTGGGTCAATTTTTCACTGGAAACAATAGATGATATGACTGCCCCTTATCCCACTCTAACCATTTCAAGTCCAAAGCTCAAAAATATGGAAAAAAATAGACAGGGAGAGTCATAGAACATGAATTTGTAAGAAACTAAAAATATCTCAAAATTCTTTGTCTTTCATGGTGTTGATGTTATTTGACTCCAAACATGCCCCTATAATGCCCAGATAGTATACCAATAGTAATAGAGAATAATACAATTGTGAAAGAGTAACACTATGGTAATCATTATGATCTTACTATGATACTAATAGGATACTAGTAATGAACTAGTGTTACATATTGATTGACTGAATGTTTTTGTCATTAATGGTTTTATAGAACGTACAAGGAAATAGGTATTTGTCATATCTATCTTCATTAAGTGAGGGATGTTCATGTATAATAGAGGAAAGTGAGACATCTAGTAGGTCTAACAGGTGGAGATCAACTAGAGGTGAGAAGATCAGAAGAAAATTCCATAGACACATGGAATTTTTTCTTGCAAAAGAGGGATCATTTTCTTATGATCATGAGAGAATAGATGACATCGAGGTGCCCTTGAGGTACAAACATATAGTGAAACAATGGGTACCCAAGGATCTTCCTGAAATAAACATTGATTTTTGTGTAAACGAAAGGATATATCGGATTACTCCATCGTCATTACATGGTTTGGGGCTATTTTCCATGGATGGAATAAAGGTTTGTTATGAAGGATTAACTGAATTGATGGAGTATGTCAGACCCTGTTATATCTACAAATATTGGATACGAATAGTCCAATATACAAAAAGTATGTGAAGATATGGCTTGGCTGCAAATTATATATAACTAAAAGACGATGATCAAAATAAAGGAGCAACTATCTACATTGACGGAAGGCCAAAAGAAACGGGGAATATTGCAGGGTTTATAAACAATACACGACCTGCGACCACAAATAAGCGACCCATTGTGTATTTGAGGGGCATGAAGGAAACCGTGTATTCGTATGTGTAATAAAATCAATAGTTGCAGGGGAAGAGTTATTGATTCATTACAATTTGAATCGAATAGATACAGATGTTGCTATTATGGGGCTGGTACGTATACTAATTTACTCAACCTGTAAGAAATGACTCTCATATTTTATGATTTTCATTATGTTCTTTACAATGTTAATCCATTTGGAGAGTTTCGGTTTGTTTAGTACTCAACGTGTCCTATTTTTGTTATCAACATTTGAATTTATCATACAATTGAATTTCTCATAAATTTGAATTTATTTCTCATGATAATGATCACAGTTCTAATTTTACTGTAATGTGGCAGGATGATTATGGTAAATCAAAAGCGGCCTCAGAACAAGTAAATGAACAACAATTTTCGAATTGCATTTAATGTGCATTTTATTTCTGTGGTGATCAATTTTTTATTTGTTTACATAACTTAATTATCATTTATTTTGTCAAATATGTAGTCATAGGGACATGATGTTGATGATGATTCGCTCGACGAAAGGGATTTGTATGAATCCCCCGACCCTATGGTTTTAATAAGAAAAAAGATCAATAAAGGAAACAAGGAACTAGCTCACTTGTTAGATATTCTAGATCAAACTCCTGAGGTTGAAGAAAGGATCACAGAATTTATGAGAAGGCTTAAGACATATAAGGTAATAACCATAATTTCAAGTGGTTTTATTTTTATGTCATAAGATCAATTATGAAATCTTGATTTTTAACTTTTACATTATCTAAATGAAACAATGTTTTCTTTCTTATATAGATATTTTTGGATCCTGCTGACACCGACATGCATGGTATTGATAGTAGTGGCATTGCACAGATGCCACAGGGTCCCAATGTAGGCCCTTGTATAGCTTC
>ML787193.1:338533-365318 GCA_009831015.1 Picea engelmannii
AACCCTTGTTTTTTCACAAATTTAATAATTGTTGGTTATTCCTAGATTCATCATCCTAGTGAAGTGTTTGAATTCTTAGTGAAATCCAAATTTTCTAGGAATAAAACCCAACTCAATCTCTGTGGTTAGTGATATGTCTACATGTGAAAATTTATTGACTCTAGAACAAGGTAATAAAACCCATGGCTAGGCAATAAAAAATTGATTCAAAAGTAATGTTATCATGGGAAATGTCTTCTATAAATAGAATACAATCATTTCTATTTGAAATAGAATTAGTAAACCCTTGTTGAGAATTAAATGCATCTAGGACTTAGTCCATAGTGACTTGGAGAGGTTCCTCAACTTGTTAATGGAATGAGCCTTGTTGGGAACCAAATCCAAGATTCCAACACCATAGTCAAAATCCTCTTCACTATATCCGATATAAATTAATACTCATGGAATATAGTATCCATGGTTGTGCAATAATAAGTGCATTTTTGTTATGGAATTTCACTTTGGAACAAGACAAGAAGTTCATGTGGGGATTTTAGAATTTCCCATTGATTGTTCAAAGGAATGCCTAAATGGTATGTTGGGCTATGGAATGCAATCATTGTTGGTTATTACTAGATTCACCATTCCCATGAAGCCTTGACATTCTTAAATTGGAATTGAATCATTGGGTCCCCGTGACATCTTGACATTATTCAACGAAATACAAGTCTTGGGCAGAAAACCTAATGTAATCATCTTGGCCAGTGTTCTACCTACATGTGTATATTTATTGACTCTAGAATAAGGTAAGTAGGTTGATGCAATTCAATCATTGCTAGTTATTCCCATGCCAGGAATCCCCATGAAGCTTTGATATTCTTCAATGAAATGCAATTTGTCCTAGGCATAAACCCAACTTAATTGTCACTAGTGTTCTACCTACATGTGTAAATTTATTATGTCTAGAATAAGGTAAATTGATCCATGGTTATGAAATAACAATTGGATTTAAATGTAATGTTTTTGTGGGTAGTGATCTTGTAGAAATGCAATGAAATAATTAATAATAATTATAGAATTAGTAAACCGTTATTAGGATTCATATGTAGCAAGCACTTAATCCATGTTGACTTGGTGAGGTTCCTCGACTCATCATTGACATGATTCATGCTTAGAACCAAATGTAAGATTTAACACCATAATCAAAACTCTTTCCACTATATCTGATCTAAATTAATATTGATGGAATCTTACATCCGTGGTTATGCTATAACATTTGTATTTGGTTATGGAATTTGGCTTTGGAATAAGGTAAGAAGTTCATGTGGGGATTTTAGCATTGCCCACTAATTGTTCACAAGATGCCTAAATGGGATGTTGGGTCATGGACTACAATCATGGCAAGTTATTACCAGATTGGAAATCCCTGTTAATACTTAACATTCTTCAATTGCAATGGAATCATTGGGTCCCAAATCCTTGACATTCTTCAATGAAATGCATGTCCTAGGCATAAAACCCAACTCAATCATCATGATTAGTGTTTTATTGCATATTTATTGGCCTTGGAACCAAATAAGTCGATCCTTGGAATGAAATCATTATTGGTTATTCACAAAGTCACCATCCCCATGAAGCCTTAACATTATTCAAAAAATGTAAGTTGTCATGGGCATAAAACCCAACTCAAACATTGTGGTCAATCTTTTGTCTATGTGTGCATATTTATTGGCTCTAGACCAAGGTAAGTAGATATATGGTTATGCAATGCAAATTGAATTTTCATGTAATATTATTGTTGGCAATTGTAATGTAGAAATGTAATTCAATCATTGTCGGTTGGGATAGAATTAATAAACACTTGTTAAAAATGAAATGCAGAAAATACTTAGTCAGTAACTTGTCGAGGGTTCATAGACTTGTCAATGACACGAGCCTTTCTATAAACCAAATACAAGGTTCCAACACGAGAATAAAAATTGTTATACTATATATTATCTAAATTGATAGTCATGGAATCTTACATCCATGGTTAAGAAATATAAAGTGCATTTATTATGGAATTTGGATCTAGAAAAAAGTAAGAAGTGCATGTGGGGGTTTATCATTTCCCACTAATTGTTCAAAATAATACCTAAACAAGATGTTGTGGTAATCATTATTGGTTATTCACATATTTTCCATCGTCATGAAGCCTTATCATTCTTTGATTGGAATGCAATCATTAGGTCCCCATGAAGTCTTGATATTCTTCAACAAAACACAAGTCCTAGGCATAAAATCCAACTCAATCACCATGGTTGGTGTTATGTCTACATGTGCATATTTATTAGCTCTGGATAAAGGTAAGCATATCCGTGGAATGAAAACATTGTTTGTTATTCCTAGATTCACCATTCCCATAAAATAACAACATTCTTCAATGAAATGTAGGTTATGCTAGGAATAAAACCCAACTCAATCACCATGGTTAGTGTGATGCCCACATTTATAGATTAATTAGCTCTGGAAAAGGGTAATTAGGTACATGGTTATCCAATAAAAATAGGATTTGAATTTAATGGTGTTGTCAACAATGGTCTTATACAAATGTAAAGCAATTATTGGTTGTTTGGATACATTAGTAAACCATTGTTTGGAATTAAATGTAGCAAGCACTTACTCCATGGTGACTTGGTGAGGTTCCTCAACTTGTCAATGACATGAGCCTTGCTAAGAACCAAATAAAAGATTCCAACACCATAATCAAACATAATGCATGCAACATCTTGCGTCCATGGTTATTCCCTTTACATACAACAAAATAAATGTATCACTCTAGAATACAGGAGAGTCAAGGTGACATCCAAATTCTAATTGTCAAGTAGAATGAGCATTTAGAGAAAACATGGATAAGCATTAATGAATAATGTTATGAATGTTATCAAAGGTTATCCTTTTGACAACTGAATAATGTTCTGAATGTTATCAACGAACATCCTTTAGAGCCATGGTTATGGAATAAAAATTGGATTTGAATGTAATGTTGTCATGGGAAATGGTCTTGTATAAATGGAATTGACATTTTTGTTTTTTTAAATACCTACATGTCATCGTTATTGTGACATCTTGGAGCTTCGCTCCCATAGAAAAAATGTCGGATGATCCTCTTACCATTGGTTGAGCGACGTTCCCCTACGTCGGTCTTATGACGCCTGGAGACATCACTCCCATAGAAAACACGTTGGATATGATCCTCTTACCGTCGGTGGAGAGACGTTCCCCTATGTCAGTCTTACAACTCCTGGAGACGTCACTCCCATAGAAAACATGTCGGAGATGATCCTCTTACCATCGGTGGAGAGACGTTTCCCTACGTTGGTCTTATGACATCTGGGAACATCACTCCCATAGCACACATGTAGTGGAGACCAACGAAATGGGACGTCGGAATTACGATGTATATGGCGTCGTTGTAGCAACGGCTATATGGGGTTTGGATAGTCGAATCTGAGATGACATGTGTCCACATGAAATGTCGCAATAGAGACGATAGTTATGGTGTCAAAAAAGCAACGTCATGTGAAACGACATTTGAGGGGGTCTATTGTTTTTCGTTCTCCTGACAATATAAAGTGGCAATTGCGTCGAACACGCCGTCGGAATTTGACCCAAATGTACTAGTTTGTTTTAAATTGATGATGTTGATTATTTGTTGCAAATGTATGAATCGTGTGTCGTTACCCTTATATTGTAAATAAATCTAACTTCGAGGCGAAGTTTCTTGAAGGGTGGGTGTATGTAACAACCCAAATTGATTAATTTTATCATAGTTTTTAATTTAAATTTAATTAAAAACTAATGAGGGGATAAGTTTGTTTGGAATTAACGAGGGGGATTTAAGAGAGGAGGATAAGGAAGAAGGGGAGGACTTGGAAGAGGCATATTAATTCTGTTTGAGGATTTTTGAATTTCTAAAAGAGAGAGGAGGAGGAGGAAATTGGAGGAATTGTTTTGGGGAGCTCTCACAGGGCACTGTTATTGCTGGGAATTTTGGGCTCGGGGGCTAGGAAACCGCAAGGATTCCTGGAGCTAGGGAGCCGAAGAGGTTGTTCCTAGTTAGTTGCGAGGTTAATATTCAGTTTGGGCAAGAACAAGAACAAGATCAGACAGAAAAGGGACTAGATAACCAACATGCAGGTGGAGGTATGTATTATGATTTTGTTATCATTATTTTGTTGTTATTGCTAATATTATTATGTTGTTACTGTTTATTTTTGGTTTATTCCAAGTATAAGAAAATCATGAAAGAAATTCTAAACAAAATTTCAGTCATTTTAGTAGGAGATTGTAGAAAATATTTATTTATTTTGAGTCCTGAAATAGGTAGGCTTTACAAAAGAAAACATAACAATAAACCCAGACAAAGTTTCCTATTCACCCATCATACTCCACACAACCTCACACATAGATGATAGAGGAGTATGGAGCAATGAGTATTGGGGGACATATAACTCCCCATCCCTTGCACTTGCATGATGGGAAACTTGTTGTATGAAAATGTTAATAATGGGTAGTCATTTCATGGGAGGGGCATGGAATATGTAGCCCCCCCCCCATTAATCTTGAGCAAACCTTCGCTCAAACTAGCTCCGAGGTTGACCTAGGCATTGGCCTCCTTATTTTGCAATGACAAAACTTGAAAGAAATCGAATTTTGTGAAGAATCCTCTTTGTAAGACAAGATAATTTGAAATTTTTCATAGGGATTTGATAAAACAACAATCATATAACTATTAAAAAAATCATCATTCAGACCTAGTTAACATACTCCTTTCCCCTTTAACATAAATAGGTTTTGCTAAAAAGTATTATTACTTCTACTTCATTGTTAATTCATTGCCTAATCCCATTAATACTTTATTTTTGGTTATCCATCAAAATCATAAATAACTCAACACCTCAAATCTAATATATATTATTAACTTAAAAAATATAGCTAATTATAATTTACATTATTAATCACATGTTTCTTTAACTTCTCATTATCATGTGCATGGACCTTGTCAAATTTAATTACGAGATACAAAGTCCGTGCAATGGACTCAATTTAACTAAAAGGTATAAACCATGTGCAATGAAGACTCGGAGACTCTAGCCATTGTCCATTATTGTCCTTTTATAAAGGATGACCCCACCCGATGTAGGAAAATGCATATCTTTGGAAAAATAATTGAACCTAGAAATCTATTGCTTCTTCATGACCATTTAGTATAATGGTTGGTTAATTACTTATGGGTGCGTCACATCCAAAGATTTTGTTTTAAGTTTCAAAACATTTTTTATATTTTCTTTGCTTGAAAATTGCTTTCATGACATGAATGGAAATCTTTAAAAAGTCTTTGCACAAAAGATAGAGGAGAATCTTAAGCACTATCCCCGTTTCCCAATCTCATCCATGCTCCTTTTACCTAAATTAAAGAGAGTGGGGCAAGGCACTTTTTATTGTTTAAGTCTTCAAAATCATTCCTCGTAATTAACAAGACTCCATTATCATATAAAAAAAATCATAAATTCTATAGAGGAAAAGGCTTTTTGCTTTCTCTTAGAAAATTAATGTATGAGGAGTTATTGTTGGCCAATCTATTTTGAAGATTATCTAAATTTTTTTGATGGTAGAACTTACTTTACTATTTTACTAAGTTTTGGAATGGTGTAGGTATATGTTTTTACAATGTAGAATTTTTTCATGTATGAGTAATTTGTCTTATTTTGTGTATTTTACAATTTGTTTCTTTGTAACATAGATGTATAGTATTGTAATGAATTATTATTTTCAAACTTTTTTGTTTGCATTTGTTTATATTATAAGTATTTACTTAAATTAATTATTTAAAAAGATTAAAGTTATTTTTCAACTCTCGATCAAAATTTTGGAAAATGTATAAAGGTCAATTTGATTGCAAAAATATAATTCTGGTGGATGAATTGATTTTTGGGACCTCTTTTTCATAGTTTTGTAATTATAGTGATGAGGTGAAGGAGGCGTATAGGCCCTTTTTCACGCTTTTGACATTTGAGTAAGGAGAAGATGGAGCATATGCCTTTTTCCAAACTTTTGTAATTCTAGTGAGGAGAAGGAGCATTGGCCCTTTCTCGCACTATTAATATTTGGGAGGAGAAGAAGGAGCACAAGCCCTTTCTCATACTTGTTAATTTTTTCATGTTATGGGTGAGGACCTTGTTACAAACTCTAAATTAATGTAACCAAAAAATAAATTGGAAATTAATATCTCAGTTATTGGAAACTAACATCTCGGGTATTGGAAATTGACATCTCAACAATTGGAAATTGATATCTTGAGTATTGGAAATTGATATCCATAATAAATTTATGATGGATTGGATTGGATTGAAATTGGTCTAAATTTTATGTAATGGGGGTGTATTAGTCAATAATTACACAAATATATGAGTTTACAATCAATAAATAAAATAATCATATATAGGTATTCCCAAACGTATGGCTTTTGCAGACTCAATGCATGGTTTGAAACATAACACATTGGTAAGAGAATCTATGGATATAAGTGAATGTCCAAGGCTCAAACAGCATGCTCAATGTCAAAATGATGTTGGATTTGATTAATATAATGTTGTAGCATGTTATTGCACATTGTTTAACCAATTATGGCATACCAATGAACCCATAAACTAATGATTAGTGCTATACATAATTACACATGCATATGCATAGAGAGTGTAGCAATGTCGAGCTATTATCAACGATTTAATTGGGAGATAAACAATGTAGCTATAAAATCGACAAATCCAATGATTGATTTAAGGGAATCAACAAAGTGAACAGCATTAATTTAACTTAGAAATGCAACCATCAATCTTAGTCACACAAGAAATCAACACAATAGACATAGAGATTACCCTAGAAACCCAAATGAGAAAAACAACAAAAATATCTTTTGTTTGTGCTCAGAAGATATTACAAGCTAGAGCTATACACTCTCAATTAGAGATTTTGTGTATTCTTACTCATTGGTGGTATTTTGCAGATTGTGACTTTGGCTCAAAGACAATAAGTTTGCTCACCGTGGACAGTCTCAAAATCCTCTTCATCCTCCAATATTTGAACAAAATTCTCCTTTTTAAGTCATCCATCCTTTTCATATTGGCCATTCTTCTTCCTAAGCTTCGATTTCATTTTCCATCTTTCAAGGAATTCTATATTATAATGTTTCTTTGGAATCCTAATGATCAAGTGATTCATTTCATTTTCTTGTGAAGTCAAGATGAATTTATTGACCTTTGGTATTCAAGGACCATTCACTTCAAACTTTGCCAAGATTTATCTTTTTTACAAAGTTTGGAGGAGTTATTTTGGATATATTTTGGATCATGTATTTCCATTCATAGGGTTTTGGTCCCCAAAAGCTTCAACTTGAAGATGCAAGATGTTGTTCTCTTCTCAAGTACACTCATTATTCTTGGCAACCTTGCAAAAATTCCATCTAGGATTGAAGAATTGTTTTTCATGGTATATTTTCTTCAACAATTATTGCTCCTTGGTATGCAAGTCTAGAAATCTCTTATTTCCCCTTAACCTTGATTCTCCAAACTTTTCTTTTGGATATGTGGTTCCCACGATGCAGTTTTGGAAGGACATAAATCTACATGAAGTTGGTGACCTCTTTCTCCATTTTTAAGTTGTAAGGTACCCATTTTAATCATCGGTTTACTGATGTATAATGAAAATATGTTGTATGGTCGCAGGTCCAACAATGTAATATGTAAATCATGCATATTGAAAATAATAAATAAAATGTATTGCTCGTTGTAGAGGGACGTGAACGAAGACATGGGGGATAAGTTTCCACAAGAGAGGAGGGGTCCAAGGGGGAATTATACATGCCTATTAAATCCAAACTATTTTCTAAATTATTTTTACTGTATGAACCTTCTATTTTCTTTTTTAGTGTTTTAAATCCCGAATCATTGAGTATGTGTAAGAGGGTTGGTCTGTAAAGTCACCTCACAAATATATTGAGAACATGGGCCTGAGTACAATTAACTTTGGGGAATGTGAGAGTCAACATGCATGGTAGAAAAGGAAATTCATATGGGAAAAGAGGGAAATGTTTACAGTTAGGAAAAAAGAGAGGAAATGTGTGTGTATTTTTGCATCCATGGTGGACATGTATAACAACTTGTTGGAGCTGTAATTTTAAGGAGAAATAGGTTGTAACCATGTGAGTAATATTTTGTGTAAGAAATTTTCAAAGAGAATAAGTAATTTTCTATTGTGAGAATTATTGTTGCAACTATATATAACTAGAGTCCCTAGTAGAGATATTTCCTATCCAAATTGTCCTAGAACCCTTGAGGGGAGTGAGATAGCCTGAGGGATTGCATGGTAGAGAAGGGAATCCCATTCCTTGAGTTGTGTAGGTTGAGGGGAAAGAGAGTTGGTGGATTGGAATGGCTATGTGAATTATCTTGTTGAGGGGGGTGGGGAGGTGTGGTAGTAGCCAACCTTAGGAACCACTATCTCTTGTGGATTCATAGCTCTAGCTCAGGGGTGACTTGTTATTGAGAACTGGAATAACAAGTCTATGGTTGGAGGAATGTTTGTCCTCTACAGTGGGTTGCACATTTGCAAAGTTAAGTGCTCATATTCACTGTGTTTAATTTTGTTGAATGTCGATTTTAATTATTGTGAATTTTACTCTGAAGTTTTATCTTATTTACAGTTACCCACTGGGGCTAAATGTTGCATTTGAATCGATGTTTTATGGTATTGAGTGTTTCTTTGTGTGCGTGTTTAATTGTTAATGTGCATGTTTAAATCAATTGCATTAATGTTTTAAATTATTATGGACAATTGCATGAGCTTGTATGTCATGATGTGTATTTTTATGCATTTAAATTGGTATCAGAGTTGTAGTTAGTCATTTTTAGTTGTAATGTGTCCCAACAAAGGAGTTGGGTACGTTACATAATGGCATTAGAGATGAAAATGGTAGTAATGGGACTCAACTTGAAAGCTCGATACATTACATGAGTTTCCACTACCATGTTAAAGTTTCCATTAAACACTTGTCCCTCACCTTATTCTTTGCTTCCATTTCCTTGTCACAATATTCCTACCAATAATTCCATCAAATTGTGGAATTCATCACAAAATATTCAGCTTTGAAAACCTCACACTTATAGTGCTTAATTCCACGTTGTACTCCCTTGAGCTCATAGAGAATGCAATATTTATTCATGTAGTTTCTATTACACATATAATAAATGTATTGGTTGATTCACCCCTAACCAGAGCATCATGGAGTGTTGTCGTGAGATTTAGCAAAGGGTCATCAAATTCTTCCATGACCTAAGCAACCATGCTTTCTTCCAATGTTGTGGTGTTGCTAAGGCTAACAACAAAGGTGACATCAATGACATTGAGCCTAGACAAAAAAAACATAACAATAAACCCAAACATAGTTTCTGATTCACCCATCATACTCCACATAAACACACACATCAATGAGAGAGGAGTATGGACCAATGAGTATTGGGGGTGCTTTAACTCCCCATCCCTTACATCTGCATGATGGGACACTTGTTTTATGACAATGTTAATAACGGGCGACCATTTCGTGGGAGGGGCATAGAATATGTAGCCCCTCCCTCCCCCATTCATCTTGAGAAAACCTTTGCTCAAACTCACTCCTAGGTTGACTTGGGTGTTGGCCTCCTTATATTGCAATCACAAAACCTAAAAAAAATTGAGTTTTGTCAGGAATCCTCTATGTGAGATGAGATAGTTTGAAGTTTTGCATAAGGGTTTGATGAAACAATAAAGTTTTGCATAGGGGTTTGATGAAACAATGATCATGTTACTAACAAAAAAATCTTTATTAATAATCGGTTAAGATACTCCTTTCTCCTTTAAAATGATTAGGATTTGCTAGAAAAATATTTTTACTTCTACCTTAGGGGTTTGATGAAACAACGATCATGTTACTAGCAAAAAAAAATATGTATTCATAATCGATTAAGATACTCCTTTCTCCTTTAGGATTTGCTAGAAAAGTATTTTTACTTCTACCTCAGTGTTGGTTCATTACCTAATCTCATTGATACTTTATTTATTATTTGGTTAATTACCTAATTTCATTGATATTTTATTTGTTATCCATCAAAATCATAAATAACTCACCACCCCAAATATAATATATATTATTAACTTAAAAAATAGATGTAATAATAATATACATTATTAGTCACATGTTTTTTAACTTCTCATTATTATGTGCATAAGTGCATGGACCTTATGAAATCTAATTACGATGTACAAACCCCGTGCAATGTACTCAATTTAACTAAAAGCTACAAACCATGTGTAATGAAGACTCTAGTCATTGTCCTTTTACATAGGATGACCCTATTATCCTTTTATAAAGGATGACCCCATGATGGAAAATGCATATCTTTGGAAAAATAATTGAACCTAGAAATTTCTATTGCTTCTTCATGACCGTTTTCTATAATGATTGGTTAATTACTTTTTTTTTTTTTGACCATTTTCTATAATGGTTAGTTAATTACTTATTGGTTGGTCACATCCAAATACTTTGTTTTAAGTTTCAAAACATTTTTTATATTTGCTTTGTTTTGAAAATTGCTTTCATGCCATAAATGGAATCTTTAAAAAGTCTTTGCACAAAAGATAGAAGAGAATCTTAAGCAATATCCCTGTTTGCAAATTTCTTACCTAAACTACATAGAGTCTACATAAAGTGGGGCAAGGCACTTTTTAGCATTGAAGTTTTCAAAATCATTCTTAGTAATTAAACAAGATTCTATTGTTATAATTACATCGAAAAGGGTACACCTATTGATAATGGACACAATTAATGATCTTTTAACTTTATTTAACCTTAAACTTTAATCTGACTTTATTTAACCTTAAACCCTAAGCATTGAAGATGCTGGTATATTCTTAGTCGTCTTCCAAAATCAATGGGTCAGATTTATTGTTCATAACTTTCTTGTATTTATCAAAACATCCGTTAACATGTTTACTTTTTAACATTTACCTAATCACATTAAAAAATTACTGTAAGAATATGTAATTGCCACGTTTAAATGATTAAGTAGGATTAAACTGTACAGCCAAACGTTTCATATTACCACAGACAGATTAAGGATTACCACAAACATTTTATGGCACACGTTCTCAGCAAATACCTTTCGGCGTTCTCAGCCGCGAGTTAACAACTATGCTAGTTTTAATCACAGATCAATGGCAATGATTCATTTCCACTCCAGTCCACAGATTTCCATTCACACACACAGAGACCTACAGTCACCCCGACTAACAGCATCCATGGCGTCCTCTTGGCCAAAGAAAAGGGCAAGACCGACCAGGATCCCACAAACAACGCAACGTAGCTCTGTAAGAAGCCACTTTATTGCACAACGCTTTGCATCAACTTCAGTAAACGTTCGAAGGCAACGGTTCGTGGGTTGGCTCGGGGGAGATCATAAACAGCTCGTAGATAACGCCAGCCAGACCACCTCCGAGGAGGGGCCCGATCCAGTAGATCCAGTGGTTCTCCCACGTCCAGCTCACCAGCGCCGGCCCGAATGCCCTCGCCGGGTTCATAGAAGCGCCGTCGAAGGCCCCGCCGGCCAATATGTTGGCGCCCACGATGAATCCAATGCAGATCGGGGCAATGGTGCCCAGGCTGCCCTTCTTCGGGTCAATCGCAGTGGCGTACACTGTGTACACCAATCCGAATGTCATGACGATCTCGAACACCACCGCGTTGCCCACTCCCACGCCAGAAGACAACGAGAACGCGGACGTCGACTGCACCACGCCACGCACCACGAGTCAGAAACACAAAAGAAAGTAAAAAAGCTTAAGCTACGAATTAAATGAGGCGAAAATAATTCGCTGACCAGGCCGCCGGTGGTGAACTTGAGCAACAAGCAAGCAACGGTGGCGCCGATGAGCTGCGCGAACCAGTAGAGAATGCCCCTGAGAAGCGTGATGTGCCCTCCGACGAACGCACCGAAAGTGACTGCAGGGTTAACGTGGCCACCGGAGATGTTGGCGCCCACGGCCACTGCCACGAAGAGCCCTAGAGCATGTGCCAGAGCCACGGCCACCAAACCAGCCGGTGTCGTCGAAGCGTCGTTCGTAAGTTTGTCTGCGACAAATTTACACCCCATTAAAATTAACAACAACATTAGACCCGTGAATCTTAGAATAAAATACAAATGAAGTGTTCTCTCTAAGTGAATTACCGAAAGCCATGCCGGATCCTTCGCCGGCAAAGACGAAGATGAGCGTGGAAATACCCTCTGCGAGGGCGGCCTTGAGGGCGTCCGGGTGGGTGGCCTCCTCCGGCCTCCCCACTGCAATTCCTCTGAACGGCATTGTAACGAATAAATCTGTGAAGTCTTTAAGCAAAGGATTCGAACACCTCACCTCTCTGTAACGCTTTTCTTTCCATCAATTTCATTATGCAATTTCCTTTTATATTGCCACCCGAGTGCCGCAGGCTACAGAACTCCCGCCCTAGCTTGGCGACCGGTGGGGTCGGTTGCCTGCGGCGCAATAGGCAGTCGGCACCGGCTTTATAATCATGACCCTGTAGAGCTCCCGGCGGGGCCGTGTCTTCGTCATCACAGATCACGATCGGCATTTATTTACTGACACGAGGCCGTTTACTTTCCGCCATTGTTCATACACGGCGGAAATGAAGGCCTCGCAAATCGCGAGTAACCGACCATATCCACGTCAGCTCCCGAATTCGAAATACCCCACGCCAGAGGGTTGGGATATTCTAATAGTATTCCGCCACGTATCGATTACGTTAATATTAATGGCAACATCTATGTGTTTTATAAAGTAATATTATGAAAACTTGTGTTTTATAAAGTAATATTATGAAAACTTGATTTAACATATTTTTTTCTACTTTATTCATTTAATTTTTAAAATTTCTGTTTATTATAAAGTTATGAAAACTGGTTTTATCTTCTTAATATTTATTTTTCTTTTAAATTCATAATAATGTATATATAATTTTCATCATCTAACTCAACATTAATGAGTTTTCTAAAATGATGTAGTGCTATTTTATAATTTTGTTTTATATATTCACCTATTATTATTTTTAATATATTTTTCAATAATATTAATACTTTAGCTGATAATTTTTCCTCTTATCTTTTAATGATTTGAGTAAAAATTACATCTTTACAAACTAAACTAAAAATTTAGTAGGAAGTTATCTTAATTTAGTAGAAATTCACTACTTAAAATATTTATTTCTACTAAATTATTAAAATATCTTATTTTTAACTTAAAATTATTTATTAAAATTATTTTTGAATTTATTTTATATTTTTTATAATATTTCTTAAAAATGTTACAACTCCAAACCTCAACTTATAAAAATAACTATCTTTTTTCAAAACCTAATCTCTCCCAACTTTATAATTGGAAAGAACATATTTTTAATAATAAAAAATATATATGCTTTTTAAAGCAAAGCTATCCAATTGTATAATTGGAAGGAGCATATACTCACACACTCACAAAGCTCGACAATTTTATAATTTGAAGGTCCACTCTGAAGCATATACCTTGTGAGGTGAGGACACCAATTTAAAATTCTATCCATAAAAATAATTTAAACACTACCCAAGAGGATGTTGATGATTTGTTATTAAAATCAATCAAAATGATCATAGATTATAACGAATCTTCATAAAATATTTTATTCACCTTGTTTGATGTCCTAATTTGTATACCTAACAAACGATGTGGTATAGATAATGTATAGGGGGAAATGGATTCTTCTACTACAATCCATGATGGGATAGTGGAGTGGTCAGTCAGGTTTACACTTTTAAAGTAAAATTGAGAAACTCTAAAGTCTAAGAAGAGAGACACCTAAAAAGGAATGGAAACCACTAGATTAATTAGGGTTTGATATGTATTAGTGGTTTAAGGTTGTAGGTTAATTGGGGTACTTTAATTATCTCTCAACAATAATTGTGATAGGAACAAATTAACAAAGGGGAGTAAATAACTTAGGGTCAATTCATCACAATTGCTTTGATGAGTTAATTAGCTTAAGTGTTGAAGATGAAATCAAAGAGAAAAGCAAAAGAACTCACCTAAATGAGCGTCACTATAGGTGTTGAATCTTCTTGCGTTGAAGATGAGATTTGTGACTCCACCTCCTAAATTAACCCCCACATGTAGATTAATATCCTTATAAAAACGACTTGTACTTGATACCCATTGCAATGCAATATACAACATTAGATCTACCATACAAAATAATGTCATAATGAAGTAGTAAACAATGGCTAAAGTGCCTTTAGAAAGGTTCATACCTCCCTTGCCCTAGTTTTAATGGAATCTTCCTTAAGTTTATAGGCTTGAATTGTCCATGGTATGGGAAGAGGCAAAGCTAAATAAGATTCCCTAGGAGCAAACAACAAGCTTGCAAGGTTGGAGACAAACTCACCTTGAGATATCCCCATTAGATGCTGGCGAGGGCAAGCACAAACACCACAAGAGCATGTAAGAGGATTTAGGAAGCTAGATCAAGTTTTGATGCCAATATGAGTGTGTACATGAAAGATTTGGTTTCAAAGATAAAAGATTTGAGGAGTTCAAGAGAGACTTTACAAAGAGGAATTGATTGGTATAAATAGGAAAGAGAGTGACCCCAAGGTGTAGATGAACATTAGATTAACCATTAAATAGAACAACCTGTATAAAAAAATCAAACCGCACAATTGGGTTGCATACTGCGAGTACCAGAGGTCACATTGCTAGAAATTCCCCAAATATGAGCTATTCATTCTATGTGCTACAATACATAGTCATGCTAGAACTAGGATAGTCGTGGTTCACTTAATGTCTTCAGACCAGAAAAAATTAAGGAAGATTTGACTCATTTGACCCCATAAATAACAAACCCAAACAGATTTGGGTCGTTGAGGACCCATAATGAAGCATCCTAAGTAACTATCAATCCTATCATGGGTTTTTGCTCCAAAATGAACCCATATAGTAAGTAAATATCCCAAATGAGTGCCTTGAAGGGTCAAAGTGAACCAAACTAGAAACAAAAATCCAAAGGGGGGGAGAGAGAGGCAATAGGGGATCCTACCTAAGCACTAGACATCTCTATAGTGTTGCACACCTAAGCTAAGGTAAGGGGGACTCAATAGAGTTGATCCAACACAAAATGATGGTACATAGATATTGATGTCATTATTGCGTGAATCATGTGCAACGATTACACAAAAGCAGACCATCACATTCCTAAACTCTAGGTTCGTAAGTGTATGTGTGCATGTGCACTTAAAGTGTGTAATACATGCGTTGTATGTTGCTCTCCTTCCAGGTGTTGTTATTCATAATATGGGACCAGTAGCAACTTGCAATGAAGGAGAGAAGCAAGTAGCAAAGCAATATAAGACAAGCAAAAAATGAAGGTGACAACAATGGAAAAGTAATGATGCATTGGGGGGAATTTATAGTCTATGTAGCATAAGCTAATTGTCCTAACTTCAAGGGGGCAGTCATCCACTAGTCGGTTCACCAACGTGCTTGGTGTTTACATGTGGCTTCCTCTAGAATTAGTTCAAGAGAGAAGAACTATGGTACACATGTAGAAGAAGTATTATGTCAAGCGTATGTAAGAAAAAAAAGAAAAATAAAGGTTGAGAAGCAATGAAATGAGAGGCAAGGCAATCTAACAACCATCCAAGAAAAATAACAACAATAATATAATACAAGACATGTGTAATTCTAAGTATTATGAAAGTAAGATAGAAACTATAATGTGAAGTAAATGTAGTGAGTCTAACTATCATGAAAGGAATATAATTTTTATATTATGAAAGAGAAGTAAGAAAGGAAATATCAAAGTGATAATAGGAGGAAGATACATGAACTTATTTAATCATAGAGATGACTATTAGAGTTGGACAAGGCATAAGAGGTATGAACATGATGATCTCAACACCCAAGCAAGCTATGTAGCTGAAGAAAAAATGTTAGAGACTTACCCTAAATGGGGAAGGGATAGCGACAACAAGTTCAAGGGAAGGTCAGGAAGAGAATGAAGGTGCGGGATAGAACAAGGGAGAAGAGGAAAGAGGCCAAGATGCTAGGATTGACATAGAAAAGATAAGAGGTGAGAGGAAACAATGTCTTAGGGATGAACTAGTGAAGGAAAGAGGCAAGATGAAACAATGCTAGAGGTAAGAATGATCAAGATGCTCATTGAAGATAAGCCTCGTCAATGGCACACTCTCCTCACTTACGCCCTTTGGGCATATCACACTACCACCAAGGTGAGAACTGGTTGCACTCCTTTCTAGCTTGTTTATGGTCAAGAAGCCATTATGCCTACCGAGATGGAACTTTCCTCTCTAAGGTTAATGCTACAGGTCGAAGAATTAAATTATTCTAATGTTTCTCAAAGAATGAATGCACTTTTGGCTTTAGAGGAGCAAATGACGTTTGCCTTGGATAATATAAAGAGAAGAAAACATATTGTTAAAAGATATTTCAAAAAAAGTGTCAAGGCTATTAAATTTAAAGTCAATGAGAAGGTACTGCTGTGGGATTTAGCTCATGCCGATAGAGGAAGGAATTCGAAGTTCCAAAAATTATCGCTAGGTCCTTTTAAGATCGCTTTTGTCCTGGGCGCAAATTCTTAATCCTAAAGGACTTACAAGAGCAGTTGCTATCCTATAGCACTAACGGTTCCCACTTAAAACATTACGTGGAACCAACTTGAAAAGATTAACGCTATATGGAATGTTTTTTTGTATTATAGTAGTTTTAATTGCTTCAATTTTACATTTTTGTTTTACATTTCTGTCGTTTAATTCTGCTTTTTTATTTATGCTATGAAATTTCTTGCCTTTTGTTTCTTTTTGACTTCATTTCTTGTCAAAATAAAATGTTGGATCATTTTTTCCACAACGACACTTCTGCAAAGTATTGTTAACCAATAACAATCAAGTTACATAGTTGTTATGATGTTCCCCTTGAAAGCATCATTGAAATTGTTATCTGCTTCAACTATTGTTTTAGAATATAGTTGGTTTTATCCCTCTTTTGCCTTCCTTTTCTTCCATCCATTTCAAGATTCAAAAGAGCATATCATAAAAAAATTCTCCTTAAAGTCAAGAACACTTTACTATGATTAATTGAATAATTATGCTTATAGGGATAAACCCCCTCATACTTAACACTTTCCATGAGTTATTCCCAAATTCCCAGTCATTTTCCCCTTAAATCCGCTCACTTCCCCCTGTTGCATAATCATTTTCATGTATATCTTCTTGATATGATGTTACTGATATATGAAACTAGACATTATGAGTTCTTAATCTATTGGAAACAGATTTCCCTGTGGAGTCGCCAGTTTGTTGACGATTAAAATCACAACGATGAATTCCGCCCGCAAAGGATTGCTAAAGCGCTATTATTTAATTATGATAATAATATAATACTAGTAGGTGGGACCCCCTTGTATACTAGAGGCGCAAGGATAGACATATCACACATATTTTGCTACTATTATGATGTTTCCTACACAGTCCTACATTTTTTATGATGCACTCTTGGCTTCATTTGGCGTGATAATGAGTAGTTAATGCATTAGTGTTGAATGTTGTTGGTAACCAGTTGTGACACAGAACAGTTTCCATGGTTATGAGGATCAGATTGTTACATGTGCTATGCTATAACCTTGTCACTAATTTGTATATTGATTACTTATCCACATATATGCAAGGGATAATTAAATGGTAGCATGATCAAAACAAAGAAAAAACTATGAAAAGGTTATAAAGTTATAGAAAAAGGAAAAAAACTATGTAAAAAGACTACATGCAAACTTCGAATGAAAGAATTAATGGATACAAGTGTTAGTCCTAACTATTATACTATGGTTTGGTTAATGGACTATGCAAATTTCATTAAATTTGAATGGAGGCACATATAGCAATGTTGATATGGATTATTTTGTGGAGTTATGGCAACGTTAACGTATGAAATATCTCGGGTGGCACACTATGCAATAGATATGGTCTTAGATCTTACGATGGATTGGCATTGATTATGCATTGGTTATATGGTTTGATTTATTGGTGGATGTTATTCTTATTGGGTTGTCTCATACTTGGAATTGAATGGGGCCAGGTGAGGAAGCGACGTGCATTTACTGCACGTCACTCCAACCTTTCTGTATCGCCCGTCACCCTAGCATTGTTGCATTGTCACTCTGTTGGTTGTGAAGCTCCATGTTTTCAGGTTTTTGGAAGGGAAAGCTCGACCAACTCATCATTTAAGCATTTTTCTCATAGGTATGGTTCTTTTCTCTCCATCCATGATGGATTCTCTGTTTTATGAACCAAATGGTGGCTTAGTGATGCTTAGATTCTATGTATTCTTGATATTTTCAACTGTGTGTAAATATGGTGTTATGGCTCTCTGTTATCACTATAAAATGTTGGCAATTGTAAGCAAAGAAGTGGGTATTATTAAGTTTGTGTGTTTGTTGTTTTCTTGGTCAGTGTGGTTTTTATGATGGGTCTCTGTGGAATAATAGTGGCAGTGGTGAAATAAGGCTCTGAGTTTGATGGTTGAGGATTTTTATGCACCGTTCTGTGTATCAGTGTCTGTCAACTCGTTTCCCTCTCGGTTGTTGTGGTAATCCTTATCCTGTTGCAGAGAAATTTCCAACAGTTGGTGTATTATTTTCTTTAAACTCCGAGTTGTGGTTGATGGCCCGTTCTTACTGTCTTTTCACTGAAAGCGTCCCAAAGATCCAGTCTTGGTTGGCCCCGAACGTTAATACAAGATTGTATGGGTATTGATTTGATACGAGTTATATCTTGGCATTCTTTCAGAAAGAATGTGTGTGTCCTCACTGTTGTTGTTGTCAAAAGTTATTAACCTCCTGAGTGATTGGAAAGAGACATTATCTTGCAGTGTTTGAATACCCTCAACTATTAAGTTAACCCTTATCTCTTCTCTACAAGCATTAGAGGCACCTGTGTGCACTGGTTTATTTTACTCGAATTGCCTTTGTCTCTCCTCGGGTGTTAACTTATGGTTCCATCAAGGGCTTGGAGTAGTAATTCGTAGGACTGTGTGGCTCACTACAGTTTCATTTTCAAAATTGTATTTTGGCATGTGGTTGTTAATAGATGGTAAAATGGATATAAGCATTGGAAGACCGCCAACTCTCTGTGTTTTTGTTTAAAAGGACAAACAAGATTCCGTTGCCTCTCTGGATTTGATTTTTTTTTAAAGAGCATGAATCAGACTTTGACTATTTCTTCTCTCCTCGGGCACATTTTGAGGTTTTTCAAGTGTCGGGTTATCAGTTTAAATATTGTGGAATTTTAAAGAAACATGCTCTCTTGTTTATAAACCCATCCTTTCCGGTCCAATATCTGTGAGGTCCTTCTGTGATGAAATTGTTTGAGCAAATAAGAAAGGAAATGAGTGGTTGCTTACAGTCGAGAGCTGTCTTTCTATTCATTTATGGTCTCGATCAGTGTGTTTAATTCAACATGATTTTGAATGCTTAAGGAGACACTTGTGTGAGGTTACCAAGCCCGATCAGGGTTCTAGAAAGATTAAAAAAGGTGCATGTGTGTAGGTTTAGTTTTGCTCACTTCATATATGATATAGTTATATTGGAATCATCGTGCAAACTACCAATTGTTTAAAAAAGAAGTTATGTATGCTGATACACACAGAGATCAAGCTCGAGGTTTATGTTTGGGTTGAATGTTGTTATCAATTCAAGATTTTGTTGATTGATATGATTGAAGACCTTTGTATGATCGAAGTATGATCGGACATGCTTTTAAGTCTGTCCACATTTTTTGAAAAGACACCTTTGTACATTTAAATCAAGTCTGATTGGTGATTGAAAAGCAATGACTGTTGATTGTTTATCATGGTGCATTATTGATTATCAGGGATAAATGTTGAGCATATTGTTGTGCATGTTTTGTTTATCTTAAAAGGAAGAGATCAATGTTATAATATACAGTATTGTTGAATGGAAAAAGTTTACATAAGTTATAATGCACAAACTGTTATAAATTAAGGATTTATGGGAAATTTAATTATTATTGGGACAACAAGCAGTTTGCATACAATTGATGAACAATGAATGTTTTGGTATTGGAAGTGGAGGCTTTTGGATTACATTAAAAACATAGTTATGATAGTTGATTTATTTAATTTATTTTAAGAACAATATCTGCCTAATTCCCTTTCATTTCTCACTTTTTCGCTCATTACAAATCCCCTCACAATCCCAAATTCATTTTGCACACCATGTTCTTTAAAATTAAATTAAAGCTCTATATTACAGTGATTAAGAAATAACACAGAGATGGATCACAACTGATATGTTTTGGTTATTGTTGAACAAACAATTGTTTAATGAATTGTTGAGAAGTAATCGTGTTCTTACTCCCTTTCATTTTCTCACTTTTTCGCTCAATATCATCCCCTTTGATATCCCAGAACCCTAATTTACACCCTGCTCATTGATAATTATTAAATGAATTTTATGGAATGGATTGCATGGGTTTAATGTGATTGCTAAGCCAAACTTTGTTTCATATTAAGAGATTGTCATGTATGGTTAGTTTAAGAAGCTAGTTGATAATAATTGTTGCATACAGGATGAACTTCTTCAGTAGAGGAAGTCATGGCCGAAATAACAGGGGTAGAGGAAATTGGAATAGAGGGCCTATAAGGCCCATATTCTCAATACATTTCGATGCAGATCCTCAAGAGTTAAAGAAACTCTTTCAAGATGGATTTTTCAATTGGATTGGACAAGGGGTAGTCCAACCTAGGCCAGAGAGGCCTCCTTTCCAACCCCAACATGTCCATGGTATCCCTGTACCCCCTCATGTTTCATTGCAACATGAAGTTCCCGAGAATGATTGATGGCAAGAGATTGTTCACCCAACAGTCTCCCAACATCGTGGCTAGTCAAATTTGTCTCTACATGCTCCTCCTCCACCTGTTAAGCCAAATGTCCAGATTTCCCCTACACACTCACCTATATAGTCCTCCCACGCAAACAAGAGACTCAAAACCGAAGACCACCATATGCATGATAAAGGAAAAGTTGTTGTTGCCCCCTCTTCTCCTTCGAGTGATTCATCCAAATCTGTTTCATCCTGCATGCACTTGAAATATGATTGTTCTCATGTCATCAGTGAGTTCAAGCCTCAAGGCTCTACATAGCCTAAGGATAATTCAAGAAATTCAAAAGGGGATAACAACAATAAAAGGAAAATTGCCTCTCAAAGTGGCAAATACAGTTTTTTATTATAATTTATTATTGTTTTATTGAGAACAATGGATTGCTCAAGGTTTTGGACAACATACTATTTTTGGATATTTTGGATATTATATGTTTGGATATGATTTAAAATATCATTGATATTTAAATTTCAAATTATGGAAATGATAATGGGAGCCACAAGGAGGGATGTGTCTTATTTATTTTCTAGTTGTGTTTATTTTTGTTAAAAAATTAAAGGGAGTCACAAGGGGTCTCACCTACTAGTTACTATTTATTAAAATACCCTTATTATTATTAATTCTTCCACTAAACTAAAAGTTAGTTGAGTTTTAGTTAACTTAACTAAATGAAATAGTTGAACTACTTCAACTAATTTGGAATTCATAAAAGCCAAATAAGAAGGAAGAAGAGGAGGAGAATAGAAGGAGAAATAATACTAAGGTTTTCTTTTAAGTTTTATTGAGATAGTTTAGTTTTCATTCATTCTTGAATTCATCAAAGGCCTAATTCTCTTTTATGACAACAGATTCCTATTGTAGACAACAAGGTTCAAAGCTGAATCACATCATTTAGATGTTTGTTTTCAGAGGTGTTGATCTATCTTTGATAGTGTGTGTAGACTTGTCTGTTTATGAATTAAATTTCATGACTGATAAAGGATATTGTGCGGAGTCAAGTGGGAAACAGTTTGTGGCAAGCTGATCCATATTTTAAAGTTCAGTTTTTACTTCTTGTCAGAGTACTTTTGTATGGTTTTCATCAGGGATATCTAAGTTTGACCTTGGTCCATGCCCCCCACAGGGATTTTGTAAAGAGAACCATTCTTTTGATTTCTTGGAATGAAATAAAGTGATTTATATTATGTCTCATCTGTGTTTATATCTGACTTGGTATTTTTACTTTTGATCTCCACATTTTCTTTTGCAATCTGATATATTCAGAAAATTGTATAAAAATGTTGTATTTTTGCAAACAATCTTTTATTAAAAAATCAGCCTAAGCCCTTGTAATTAATACTTGTGGATTGGGAAATAGTTTTTGAGGCTATAAACATAGGGTAACATTCCCGAATATTTTTCCTTAGCCAAGCAAGGTCCGAAAATGATTGAGTAAGATAATTTCATATTTTTCCTCAACAACCTACGAGCACTTTGGAAAGATGAAGTAGAGAAGAAGAATATGGAAGAATGTTATTCACCAGAATGACACCAAAACTTCCCTGAAAAATTCAAAGAACGGATGAATATACAACCAAGCATAGTTGATGGAATTTTTAATAAATATCATTTATGAACAACCTCAGGGAGAGACTAAATACTCAGGATTCGTTTTAACTTCTATTTATAAATCTTTCATATTAATTTACGAAAATGTAGGAATAATTCGAAGTGTATAATGAAAAAACAAAGGGAAATTAAATGAAAAGTTGGAACTGAACGAAATGAACAATCACAAGAACTGAGGAGTCTCTCTTATTTTATAAAAGACAAATCGTTGAATATAGGAGGGTATTTTTCCCATTATTTAATGATGATTTTGTTATCTCAATGATACAGGAGCATCGTCAGCAAAGCACACGTGGAGAGACAGCTCAGCTCCCTAGCACACCTTTTGAGTTAAATTTGAATTTTAAAAGATGGTGTATCCTATGAATGTTTTGAAAGGATTATGAATTAAAGAAGATATTTAATATATGGAGATTGAACGATCGCATAAGATTGGGAGAAGATCATATTTTTCTTTAATGTAATATATCACCACACAGATCTGGAGCTTTCTCTCTTATCTGTTTGTCTCAGACATTTAATGTGACGAGACTTAAGTAGTTGAAAACCTTAATTCAATAGGATAGGTAGTCGGAGGGAACCCTATGAGCCCTCTGGTATAAGTAGAGGTGTTGTATGCCCAAATGAGGTTGCTGCAAATCAGTTGGAAATTTTTGGAAGAAGCTTATCATAGTTGTAGCCATGTATATGTACATTTGACTCAATATAATAGAGAAATGATTGATCCAAAGTGTCTGGTGTTTTTGTTACTGTCTATCTGAATGAATGGTAGACTTTCATTTTAAATTATGTTCTATGTTATTATGTATTCTCATGTATGTATGAATTATAATGTTGAATGTATGAATCTGTGAGAGGTTAGATAAGTTTCAATTGTTTCTCTTCCTCGAGATTATGCAAGGAGTGCATTGACAGAGTCCTTCGACTCAGAGCTCAAGAGAGATAACGTGGAACTTATATGCAAAGCGTGCATATCGTCCATAAGGAGTGTGTCGACAAAATTCTTGACTCAGGAGCTCAGGAGGAGAAATTTAAGACTTATTTGCAGAAAGGTGTAAGGAATTGGTGCAAAGCGTGCACAATCGCCCGTAAAGAAGCTAAGTCTTGAGTGAATATCTGTTGCAAGGCATGCACAGATCAAAAAATACGACTAAGTGTCGAAGAAATCCTTTAAGGATTCCAAAGCTTGAAGAAAGGACAAGTACATAGGAGTTAGTGGGAGAAATCCTTCAGGAAGGAGGAGATTTTAAGGTTTTACAAGATAAACGATCAAGATCCACCCAAGAGAAGAGGAATCATTCCAGAATGTCAGATATGGGAGAAGTTGCGCGGTGGTTAGCCATGAGTTCCTTCGGAAGTTCGCGAATCAGAGGATTTGGGGTGTTAAGGAGTGAAAATCATCAATTTTTGATGCTACGAAGCGATCCTAGCCATTGTCTGGAAGGTGGAGATGTGGCAGCGGATAAGCGAGTTCAGGAAAGAACAACTTCAGAGAATTTTCGCCAAACGGATAAAAATTGTCATGAAGTCTTGAAGTGCCAAGTAAATCCAAGCCTTTGGTTGTGAGGAGTATACGTGGCAGAGGTCTACTACTTCAGAGAAAAATGCTTTGGCGAAAAGTGGAGTTGGTGAAGACAAAAACCCTGAAGGGAGAAGCAATGAAATCTATAAAATTCGTTGATATGAGGTGGACACAAGTCAACAAATCACGGACTTCGGAGAAACGAGCAAGGGAAAGGAGGAGTCTTTGATTGGAAGTCGTCCGAAGATCCAAAAGATAAGAATCCAACTAGAAGTCGTTGATCATGCAGACACGTGGCATCTGATCTATCGTTTCAGCGATAGAGTAGTTCATAGGAAAAAGGATTTGGAGCATTCAAAAGCGTCGAATGCCAAAGTTACAAAGTGAGTCACAATCATCGACTATTGGATAAGTGTTGGTCATAGATCCTATTGGATCAGTTCATCGATTCAGGGTTTGGGTGAAAAGGGTGCAACAATTTCTAAAAGCAATGAAGCCCGAAGTTATGAAGTGCTCAGGAGATTAAGCCTCGAGTCATAGCCTGAGGTCGCATGTGGAGAAAGGCTAGCGAAAAGGAGCTAACACCCGAAATTTAAAGATTTTAAAGCGCTAAGGAAAGGGGCCCACGGGTACCATATGACCTGTGCCTAAGGTGATAAAACAACATGTGTTTAATTCAATTTGGGGCTAGCAAGGCCTCGAGGAGCTAATTCGGCTCAACTTTGTGAAGATCCTTGACCGGGAGGTCACAGAAGCCCGAGGAGAGAAGGGGGGGGATGCATCACTCAATAATAAAGAGTAGAAGCTTATAGATAATGATTGTTATCAAATACATTTGGGACTACTGTAATGATTTGTTTTTTATTTTTTTATTTTTTAGTACTTGTCATATGAACTATTTCTATATTTAGTATTTGGAATACTTATTCTTTTGTAAGTTTTTATGAGTTCAAGGATGATGTTACAGGCCTTATCTACAACTACTTTTCAAAGACCACCTTATTCCACACTTGGCTGAGAAGAAGATAGGCAAATAAATGTGGGATGCACTGAAAGGATTGTATGAGGCTAAGAACAAGAATCGAAAAATGGATCTCCGGGACAAGCTCCATGGAGCTAGGATGGTCAAAGGACAGAGTGTGGCCACCTACCTCCCCCGGGTTGCACAGGTGAAGGATGAGTTGGCAGTTGTTGGAGAAGTCATTCTTGACTCAGAGTTGGGGCGAATAGCTCTCAAAGGCTTCACCAAGGAGTGGGAGGTTTTCATCAAGTGTGTGGTGGGGAGAGAGAATCTCCATGGCCGGAGTAGACTGTGGGATGATTTTACACAGGAGGAGATCCATGAGGGATCTCAGGAAAAGGCATTGGATGGTTCAGACGACAAGAACGTTTCTCTTGTGGCAAAGGGAAATGAGAAGAAGAAGGACATGAGTAAGGTGAAATTCTTTGCATGTCACAAGAATGGCTACTATGTTAGTCAATGTCTGAACAAAAAGAAGAAGAAATCAGAACCAAAGGTATCAACTTCAGCATAGGTTGCAGAGTTTGCTAAGAGATATGAGAAGGATTTCTCTCTTGTGACTGGTCCTGTGGGAAACATGTGCCTAGTGTTCGAGGACATTGAGTATTGGTTTGTGGATAGTGGATCTTCTCGGGACATGACTGGGTTGAGGTCAATTTTCCTCGATCTTACAGAGATAGACTCAGACTGTAGAGTGAATTGTGGAGACGGCCCACAACTTGCAGTAAAGGGGGTTTGAAGGGTGATATTCCAACTAGAGTGAGGAGGTCTTCTGGAGGTTTCCGAGATTTTATATATTCTAGATTTGACAGTTAATTTCCTCTCAGTGTCAGCTTTTGATGAGAGTGGATTTGGAGTTGTTTTCTATGGTGGACATGTGTTTCTATATCTTGTGGGAGCAACTTCTAACACAACAATGATGTTTGGTGTCAAGTATGAGGGCTTGTATAGGTTGTTGGGTAGAATTGTGTTGGGGTCCAATGGATTTTTGGCCTCAGATTTTGTGTTGGAGAGTTGGAAGGTAGCATGGGAGAGAGAGTTGATACATGGGACTGAGTCTTCTTTTAGGACTCTCAAAGGACTCAGTAGGAATGAGTCGACACAGATGGATGCTTAGGAGAGTGTGAAATATCCTAGGAGCATGTCTTCAGTTCGTGGTACAATAGAGGTAGCAGCAGAGGCTTCAAGTGCAGTGGGAGTAGTGGCTTCCTGTTTAGAGGGAGAAAAGACTTATAGTACAGAGGGAGAAACTATGGCAGTTGATGAGATGGAGACAGATTCTGGTGGTGATACCAGAAGTACCTCTCTCGCTAAGAGGGAGTGTTGAAATTTGGTAGCTTGGAGGTACTTCTGCATTGGCAACACTCAACATGCGGAAGTGACCAAGCAAACTTTCTCCTAGTGACTTTATAATGTGTTTTTATAAAGTGATTTTATAAAGTTGAGTCTTTTAATTTTTTAATGTAAAAGTGACTTTATGATGTTATGGGTTACTTTATTAACTTAAGTGACCTCAACAAATGATTAAGTTGTGACCGTTGATCTCAAGGGAAAGTGAAGAGTCACTTAAGGGAGATCAAGGGTTAGAG
>ML787193.1:365368-417882 GCA_009831015.1 Picea engelmannii
ATGCCAAAAGTCCTAGACATCCAAAAACCTAACCCTAGGAGATGAAGCGCCAAAAGTCATGTGGGCCCCATTTGGGTAAGTTGGTGCATCAACTTCCCGGGGTCGTAACTTTTGCATATGATCTCCGTTTTAGGCGTGTGATATCTCATTGGAAAGGTATCGTCGAGGAGATTCATTTTCGGGGATCAATCATTCCTTTGGATATCATTGAGAACCTCGATATCGAAAAAACTTCATTTAGGCCCTCAAAATGGCCCCGGAAGTTAAAACCTACTAAAAATAGTAAATTGCCAAAATGGCCAGAAAACTGTTTTGAGCCATTTGGAAAAGGTGGGTGGCCCCTGATATCCACCTGGATCAGGCACACTCTCCTCACTTACGCCCTTTGGGTAGATCGCACTACCACCAAGGTGAGCACTGGTTGCACTCCTTTCCAGCTTGTTTATGGTCAAGAAGCTATTATGCCTACCGAGATGGAACTTTCCTCTCTAAGGTTAATGCTACAGGTCGAAGAATTAAATTAATCTAATGTTTCTCAAAGAATGAATGCACTTTTGGATTTAGAGGAGCAAATGACGTTTGCCTTAGATAATATAAAGAGAAGAAAACATATTGTTAAAAGATGTTTCAAAAAAAGTGTCAAGGCTGTTAAATTTAAAGTCAATGAGAAGGTACTACTGTGGGATTTAGATCATGCCAATAGAGGAAGGAATTCGAAGTTCCAAAAATTATGGTTGGGTCCTTCTAAGCTCGCTTTTGTCCTGGGCGCAAATTCTTACATCCTAAAGGACTTACAAGAGCAATTGATATCCTATAGCACTAACGGTTCCCACTTAAAACATTACGTGGAACCAACTTGAAAAGATTAACGCTATATGGAATGTTTTTTTGTATTATAGTAGTTTTAATTACTTCAATTTTACATTTCTGTTTTACATTTCTATCGTTTAATTCTACTTTTTTATTTATGCTATGAAATTTCTTGCCTTTTGTTTCTTTTTGACTTCATTTCTTGTCAAAATAAAATGTTGGATCATTTTTTCCACAACGACACTTCTGCAAAGTATTGTTAACCAATAATAATCAAGTTACACAGTTGTCATGATGTTCCCCTTGAAAGCATCATTGAAATTGTTATCTGCTTCAACTACTGTTTTAGAATATAATTGGTTTTATCCCTCTTCTGCCTTCCTTTTCTTCCATCCATTTCAAGATTCAAAAGAGCATATCATAAAAAAATTCTCCTTAAAGTCAAGAACACTTTACTATGATTAATTGAATAATTATGCTTATAGGGATAAACCCCCTCATACTTAACACTTTCCATGAGTTATTCCCAAATTCCTAGTCATTTTCCCCTTAAATCCGCTCACTTCCCCCTGTTGCATAATCATTTTCATGTATATCTTCTTGATATGATGTTACTGATATACGAAACTAGACATTATGAGTTCTTAATCTGTTGGAAACATATTTCCCTGTGGAGTCACCAGTTTGTTGACGACTAAAATCACAACGATGAATTCCGCCTACAAAGGATTGCTAAAGCACTATTATTTAATTATGATAATAATTAAATACTAGTAGGTGGGACCCCCTTGTATACTAGAGGCGCAAGGATAGACATATCACACATATTTTGCTGCTATTATGATGTTTCCTACACAGTCCTACATTTTTTATGATGCACTCTTGGTTTCATTTGGCGTGATAATGAGTAGTTAATGCATTAGTGTTGAATGTTGTTGGTAACCAGTTGTGATACAGAACAATTTCCATGGTTATGAGGATCAGATTGTTATAGGTGCTATGTTATAACCTTGTCACTAATTTGTATATTGATTACTTATCCACATATATGCAAGGGATAATTAAATGGTAGCATGATCAAAACAAAGAAAAAACTATGAAAAGGTTATAAAGTTATAGAAAAAGGAAAGAAACTATGTAAAAAGACTACATGCAAACTTCGAATGAAAGAATTAATGGATACAAGTGTTAGTCCTAACTATTATACTATGGTTTGGTTAATGGACTATGCAAATTTCATTAAATTCGAATGGAGGCATATATAGCAATGTTGATATGGATTATTTTGTGGAGTTATGGCAAATGTTAACGTATGAAATATCTCGGGTGGCGCACTATGCAATAGATATGATCTTAGATCTTACGATGGATTGGCATTGATTATGCATTGGTTATATGGTTTGATTTATTGGTGGATGTTATTCTTATTGGGTTGTCTCATACTTGGAATTGAATGGGGCCAGGTGAGGAAGCAACGTCCAATTACTGCACGTCACTCCAACCTTTTTGTATCGCCCGTCACCCTAGCATTGTTGCATTGTCACTCTGTTGGTTGTGAAGCTCCACGTTTTCAGGTTTTTGGAAGGGAAAGCTCGACCAACTCATCATTTAAGCATTTTTCTCACAGGTATGGTTCTTTTCTCTCCATCCATGATGGATTCTCTATTTTATGAACCAAATGGTGGCTTAGTGATGCTTGGATTCTGTGTATTCTTGATATTTTCAATTGTGTGTAAATATGGTGTTATGGCTCTCTGTTATGACTGTAAAATGTTGGCAATTGTAAGCAGAGAAGTGGGTATTATTAAGTTTGTGTGTTGGTTGTTTTCTCGGTCAGTGTGGTTTTTATGATGGGTCTCTGTGGAACAATAGTGGCAGTGGTGAAATAAGGCTCTGAGTTTGATGGTTGAAGATTTTTATGCACCGTTTTGTGTATCAGTGTCTGTCAACTCATTTCCCTCTCGGTTGTTGTGGTAATCCTTATCCAGTTGCAGAGAAATTTCCAACAGTTGGTGTATTATTTTCTTTAAACCCCGAGTTGTGGTTGATGGCTCGTTCTTACTGTCTTTTCACTGAAAGCGTCCCAAAGATCCAGTCTTGGTTGGCCCGGAACGTTAATACAAGACTGTGTGGGTATTGATTTGATACGAGTTATATCTTGGCATTCTTTCACAAAGAATGTGTGTGTCCTCACTATTGTTGTTGTCAAAAGTTATTAACCTCCTGAGTGATTGGAAAGTGACATTATCTTGTTGTGTTTGAATACCCTCAACTATTAAGTTAACCCTTATCTCTTCTCTACAAGCATTAGAGGCACCTGTGTGCACTGGTTTATTTTACTCGAATTACCTTTGTCTCTCCTCGGGCGTTAACTTATGGTTTCGTCAAGGGCTTGGAGTAGTAAGTCATAGGACTATGTGGCTCACTGCAGTATCGTTTTCAAAATTGTATTTTGGCATGTGGTTGTTAATAGATGGTAAAATGGATATAAGCATTGGAAGATCGCCAACTCTTTGTGTTTTTGTTTAAAAGGACAAACAAGATTTCGTTGCCTCTCTGGATTTGATTTTTTTTAAAAGAGCATGACTCGGACTTTGACTATCTCTGCTCTCCTCAGGCACATTCTGAGGTTTGTCAAGTGTCGGGTTATCAATTTAAATATTGTGGAATTTTAAAGAAACATGCTCTCTCGTTTATAAACCCATCCTTTCCGGTCCAATATCTGTGAGGTCCTTCTGTGATGAAATTGTTTGAACAAATAAGAAAGGAAATGAGTGGTTGCTTACAGTTGAGAGTTGTCTTTCTATTCATTTATGGTCTCGATCAATGTGTTTAATTCAACATGATTTTGAATGCTTAAGGAGACACTTGTGTAAGGTTACCAAGCCCGATCAGGGTTCTAGAAAGATTAAAAAAGGTGCATGTGTGTAGGTGATGCAACCTTCCCCACTCTCAGAGAACGATCGCTCCCACTAGGACCTTCTCAAATCTTTGGCCTGAAGAGCATTAATGCTCCTCTAATTCCCCGTCGGGAATTCTTCACCCACAACACTCTCCAATGATCTTCCTTAACAATCAGAAAATCAAAATTCGCGATATCGCGAATTCGATGCTCGCATGATTTATGCCTCATGAGTCCCTGAAACCCGACATGGGTCAATTGTTGACTTTCTCCCTTCTATTATCGGAGTTTCCCCTATCGGGATATCACTACTTGCGATGTCAACACTCTGAATTTTAAAACCCTGAACCCCGATGTGCCGACCCTTCGATACAATGCCACCTGTACTCCGCTAGATCCTGGGGTCCCACACTGCCATGTCACCTTCGGGATATCACGGATCACGATATCGTCACTCTCGTTCCAACAACTTGGTGCTTCAACTCCCGATATGCCGATAAGCGATGGCACGTGCAAATCTGATGGTTCCTATGAACCCAGATCGACGATGCTACTTCCTCCCGAGCTTTGGACTTCAAAATGCTCGCACTGTAATCTCTGTGCACCTTTGCAAGATCTGACGGTCCTCATGTTCTCATGGAATCTCTCCAGGAGATTTCAACCGCCCGCCCTTCCTTTGATAGATCTCTGCGAGATGAATCAAACGCTTCCTTGTGAAGATTTGTTCAACCACTCGCCAACCTGTGGAGCTTCTCTCGGGCGTTCCACAGCATCCCTGCAATTCTCCTTCAACGAACTGTAGGCCTGTTCTTCCTAAGCTTGTCTTCGCTTTACAAGTCCTTATGAGGATTTGTTGTATGCACTCCTTGCGGCCATTCTTCGAACACGACTAAGTGTTGAAGCTTCCTCGACTCTGCGCACTCTCCTGCAGCAGCAGTCCAAATTCCCTTTCGCTCAGAATCGCAACTCTGAGTCTTGTCCATCCTGCGCACGTCTTGCTCGGCTTTGGTGCCAAATCAACACTTCTGAGGACTTAGATCAAAAGTTATCCCTATTTGAACCCTGCAGTCATGCACTCCTTGCGGACAAATTCAACTGCACTCCTTGCAGGAATTCTCTAATCCAATATAGAGAAACAATTGAAACTAATTTCTTACTCTCACCGATTTCAATCCAACTATGAAATCACATACATAGCATATCAAAGCAAGTGCATAACCAGAAGCAAATACTCATAAGCATAATATCAGCAATACACAGAGAATACTACAGCCATGGAATTGAATCAAAGTTGTTCTATTAATTCAATATCTGTACATGGTGGTTCTGCACACAAATTCTCTACTGCTCTTCTCTTCAGAATGCTTCCGTGATGTTACAATGATATAAAGGAGGGTGTCTATATCTGTTTTCCCTCACAATTCTAAAGCTATCAAATCTAGAATTAAATATCCTATCTACCTGCATTAAATCTATTAAATGCCTCAACTACCTAAGGACGTGAGCTATCCGCTTAAGGTCCATTTACAATATACAAGTGCGCTTCATTAACTCTACACATTAATGTTTGGCGCAACAATATCAAGGTGCAATCCAAAAGAAAATCATGCTAGCTTGTCCAGCTGTCTCCCGTTTTCGCGCTAGCTCGCTTGACGTGGGCGATGCTCCTGCATCATACACCCTTGCTTGAAAATTTTCATGGGCTCCTGTCCATGAGCTCCTGCACGGTTTGTCCATGCTTCTGCATGGATGCTTCGCTTTCCCAGCTGGCATCTTCTACTGGGTGATTCTTCCACTTCACCAGATATTCAAAGTACTCCTTTCGTCTGATTTTCTTACCTTCTCGCTTGTCCAGTATGTACTCCATCTGTGGCTTCTCTGCAATTGGTAATTGCTTCTTCCACTGGATCACTGGTTCCTCATCTTCAGCATCTGCTTCTCCAGCCCTGTATGGGTATAAATCTGAAACATTAAATATCAGAGATATCCCGATATCATCCGGAAACTCAATCTCATAAGCATTCCCGCCAAATTTCTTCAGGACTCTGCATGGTCCGATTTTCTTCATCTTAAGTTTATTGTATGTTCCCCTTGGGAACCTTTCCTTCCTCAAATGTGCCAGAACAAGATCTCCAACTTCAAACTGAAGTTGTCTCTGATGCTGATCTGCTCTGCGCTTATACTCTTGATTTGAACCAATCAATCTTTGCTTCACCTGACTGTGAAGTTCCTGCATCGCTTCAGTGAATTCCTCTGCACTAGTGCTATTAGTCGTAGCCTGTTCTAACTCCTTGAGTTCAAAAACTCCCCTTGGCTGTGTTCCATACACAATCTGAATTGGAATTTTGCCTGTACTCCGATTCATCGAATCATTGTACGCAAACTTTGCCTGTGGCAATATGTTGTCCCAACTGCTATGGTGCTCCGTCACCAAGCTCCTCAATAAGTCTCCAAGACTTATGTTGACCACCTCGGTCTGTCCGTCTGTCTGCGGATGGTAAGACGAACTAAAAGCCAAATTAGTCCCTAGCTTTTTCCATAGCGTTCTCCAAAAATGACCTATGAACTTGGTATCCTTGTCCGAGACAATGCTTCTCGGCAATCCATGAAGTCTAACAACCTCTTTGAAAAACAAGTTTGTGATGTGCATCGCATCGCTGGTCTTCTGACACGAAATAAAATGTGCCATCTTAGAAAACCTGTCCACCACCACAAAGATGGAATCAACCCCTCTCTGTGTCCTTGGCAATCCTAATACAAAGTCCATACTAATTGCCTCCCATGGCCTCTCAAGTATGGGTAATGGCTGATAAAAACCCACATTCTGCTTTCGGCCCTTCGAATGCTGACAAATCCTACATCTGTCAACAAACTTCTTGACATCTGCTCGCATGCCTGGCCAAAAATAAGATTCGCTCAACTTTGCGAATGTTTTATCATGACCAAAGTGACCTGTTAAGCCTCCACTGTGTTTTTCCTTTAGCAAATTCTCCCTCATGGAGCAATTTGGAATACACAACTAGTTGCCTCTAAACAACAGTCCATTCTGAATCATGTAGTCTATCCATGGGCTTCGGTCTCTGAGAACTGGGTTCTCAGCTGCTTCATACGCTTCTCCGAAGTCTGCATCCCCTGTGTACATGTCCCTGAGATTTTCGAAACCCAATGTTCTGACTCGGAACTCTTGCAATAGCAAACATTTCCTGCTCAAAGCATCAACCACTTTGTTAGCAGTTCCTGAAATATGTTTGATCACAAACGTGAAATTCTGCATATACTCTACCCATTTTGCATGCTTCTGATTCAACTTATCCTGTTGACTCACAAACTACAATGCATGATTGTCACTGTACAATACAAATTCTTTCGGGATCAAGTAATGCCTCCACTTCTTTAATGCCTGTATGATGGCATAAAACTCTGTATCATACGTGGAGTATTTCATCTTTATGTCATCTAACTTCTCGCTGAAATAAGCAACTGGTCTGTCCTCCTGACTCAAGACCGCTCCTATGGCATATCTGCTGGCATCACATTTCACCTGAAATGTCTTTTGAAAATCAGGCAACACCAGAATTGGTTGCTCTGTGATCTTCCGCTTCAACAGATTGAAGCTATTCTCAGCCTCTGCTATCCAATGAAAAGACTTGTGTCTCTTCTTCACCGTGTCCATCATTGTTGCGCTAATTCCATTGAAATTCCTGATGAATTTTCTGTACAAACTAGCCAAACCATGGAAACTCCTCACCTCGAAAACATTTCTCGGTGATGGCCAATTCTTGATCACTTCCACCTTCTCAGGATCCATCTTCAACTCATTCCCTGAAACAACAAAACCCAAATAAATGAGCTCTGTCTTCATGAATGAACACTTCTTCATGTTGATCAACAACTTCTCCTGCTGTAGTCTTCTCATCACAATTCCCAAATGTTTCAAATGCTCAGTCTTTGTTTTACTGTAGATCAATATATCATCCAGATATACAACTACAAACTTCCCGATGAATTTCCTCGGGACTTCATTCATCAGCTTCATGAATGTGCTTGGCGTGTTTGTCAAACCAAACGGCATGATCGGCCATTCATACAAACCTTCATTTGTCTTGAATGTCGTCTTCCATTCATCACCTTCCCTCATGCGAATCTGATGATATCCGCTCTTCAGATCAATCTTTGAAAAATAGTTTGCCCCACTCAGGCAATCCATTAGATCATCCATTCTCGGTAGTGGAAATCTGTACCTGATGGTAATTTTGTTAATCTCTCTGGAGTCAGTACACATTCTCCAGCCTCCATCCTTCTTTGGACTAAGTATTGTCGGAACAACACATGGGCTCAAGCTTTCCCTGACCAATCCTTTGTCCATCAAATCCTGGACCTGGTTCTTAACCTCTTCATTCTCCTGCGGCGTTAATCTATACGCATCTTTGTTCGGTAAACTAGCTCCTAGTATGAGATCAATGTAGTGACTTACACTCCTCATCGGTGGCAACGAACGAGGTAATTCGTCCACGATTATATTAGCGAACTCATCCAGCAGTTCCTGAATCTCTACTGGTAAGTCATCCACTCTTGTGCTAGTCAGGACAATTCTTGGTTTCCTGACCACAAAGAATTGTGGATCTTCCCTCTTCTCCACCTCTGTGAGAAGCTCCTTCCCACTCATGAGAAGTACGGTGTTGTTTACTTCCGACTTCACCTCCTTATCCTTTATCGGAAGCAACTTATGAGTTCTCCCATTTTTCTCCAGCGTATATGTGTTCATCTTCCCATCATGAATCACATTTCGGTCATATTGCCATGGTCTACCCAACAATACATGACAGACATCCATGGGAATGACATCACACAGAATCTGATCATTATAATTCCCAATTTTAAACTCGACTAAACACTGTTTAGTGACACTTACCTGATGTCCTTTCTGTAGCCACGAGACTTTATATGGACTCGGGTTCTTAGTTGTCTTCAACTCCAATTTCTCCACCATCTCGGTTGAAACGAGATTATCGGTGTTTCCGCTATCCACAATGACCTTGCACTTTCTGTCCTTGGTTGTGCAAGCTGTCCTAAACAGTCTGCTCCTCTGCACTGAGCATTCCACCTCTTTCTTAGGTGTCAAAAGAACCTTATGCATCCCAAGCGATCTTCCGCTGTCTGCATCTTCTGACTCAGCATCACGCTTCTGCGCTTCTGTGATGTGAGTTTCTCCTGCATCTTTCTTCTTCTCTGGACACTCAAATGACTCGTGCCCATTTTTCCCACATGTAAAACATGTGATCACTCCTCCTCTTCCTCTACCTCGGCCTCTAGTACAAGGAAGTGTGTTTACATCAGCATAATCTCCCCGCTGATCATTCTACTGTCCTCTCGACTTAACATATGGCTGCCTCTGTTGTGAGGTTCCGCCTCTTTCAACCTTACCCTGAGGTCTCTTCCATTCCTCTTTGGGCTTCTGAGTTCTTTCCTGGGCAACTGCCTTGCCTCTGGGCTGACTTCTTCCTCGCCCTCGCTGTCCTTGCTTTTGGCTTAGCTTCTCTTCGGCTTTCAGGGCCATCTGGTACGCATCCTCAACTGTTCGGATGGTTACCATGCTCAATTCATCCTGAATGTCGTACCTCAATCCATTCAGGTATCTGGAAACTTTCTCATCATCGCTCTCCCGATGACCTGCTCTGATGTTTATCTTATAAAACTCTTCGGTGTACTCCTTCACCGTCATCAACTTCTGTCTCAGGTTCTGCATTCGCCTGAACAGTGTGATCTGGTAATCTCTGGGGATGAATTTTGCCTTCATCTTAGCAATCATTCGATCCCAGCTTTTAATTTTTTGTTTTCCTTTGGAACGTCTGTCTACCTGTAGCTCGTCCCACCATAACACTGCATGTCCTTTCAATTTTGTGATAGCATGCCTTACCTTTTTGTCCTCTTTGATATATTCATAGTCGAAGTAGGTGTCAAGAGCTCTGATCCGGTCCAGCAACTCTTCTACATCCAGGCTTCCTTCATAGGTTGGAATATCCATTTTAGTCTTGGAACTCATCCTGGCGATAGCTTTGATCAACCGTTTGGTTGATGCATCTCCTGTTGCAACCTCTTCTTCATGTCCAGCTTCCTCTTCAACTTCGGAGTCACTTAGATCTCCAGTATGCACTGCACGTCTATGCGCCGCTTCCATATCTTCCATTCTGGCACGAAGATTTCGTAATTCCCTCTCCATTTCTACATTATGTCCATGGCTACTTCCTTCCCTGGACATTTCTCTTCCTCTGGACAATTCCCTTTCCCCCTATGGATTGGGTGATTGTCTACCTCCTGTCGGCGGCATGGTGAAAATTTCTTCTCTCTGCTACTGGAAACAAAGAGAACTCTTCTCCAGCTCTGATACCACTTGATGCAACCTTCCCCACTCTCGGAGAATGATCGCTCCCACCAGGACCTTCTCAAATATTTGGCCTGAAGAGCATTAATGCTCCTCTAATTCCCCGTCGGGAATTCTTCACCCACAACACTCTCCAATGATCTTCCTTAACAATCAGAAAATCGGAATTCGCGATATCGCGAATTCGATGCTCGCATGCTTTATGCCTCATGAGTCCCCGAAACCTGACATGGGTCAATCGTTGACTTTCTCCCTTCTATTATCGGAGTTTCCCTTATCGGGATATCGCTACTCGCGATGTCAACACTCTGAATTTTAAAACCCCGAACCCCGATGTGCCGACCCTCTGATACAATGCCACCTGTACTCCGCTAGATCCCGGGGTCCCACACTGCCACGTCACCTTCGGGATATCGCGGATCGCGATATCGTCACTCTCGTTCCAACAACTTGGTGCTTCAACTCCCAATATGTCGATAAGTGATGGCACGTGCAAATCTGATGGTTCCTATGAACCCAGATCGACGGTGCTACTTCCTCCTGAGCTTTGGACTTCAAAATGCTCGCACTGTAATCTTTGTGCACCTTTGCAAGATCTGATGGTCCTCAGGTTCTCGTGGAATCTCTCCAGGAGATTTCAACCGTCCACCCATCCTTTGATAGATCTCTGCGAGATGAATCAAACGCTTCCTTGTGAAGATTTTTTCAACCACTCGCCAACCTGTGGAGCTTCTCTCGGGCGTTCCACAGCATCCCTGCAATTCTCCTTCAACGAACTGTAGGCCTGTTCTTCCTAAGCTTGTCTTCGCTTTACAAGTCCTTATGAGGATTTTTTGTATGCACTCCTTGCGGCCATTCTTCGCACACGACTAAGTGTTGAAGCTTCCTCGACTCTGCGCACTCTCCTGTAGCAGCAGTCCAAATTCCCTTTCGCTTAGAATCGCAACTCTGAGTCTTGTCCAGCCTGCGAACGTCTTGCTCGGATTTGGTGCCAAATCAACACTTCTGAGGACTTAGATCAAAAGTTATCCCTACTTGAACCCTGCAGTCACGCACTCCTTGCGGACAAATTCAACTGCACTCCTTGCAGGAATTCTCTGATCCAATATAGAGAAACAATTGAAACTAATTTCTTACTCTCACAGATTTCAATCCAACTATGAAATCACATACACAGCATATCAAAGCAAGTGCATAACCAAAAGAAAATACTCATAAGCATAATATCAGCAATACACAGAGAATACTACAGCCATGGAATTGAATTAAAGCTGTTCTATTAATTCAATATATGTACATGGTGGTTCTGCACACACATTCTCTACTGCTCTTCTCTTCAGAATGCTTCTGTGATGTTACAATGATACAAAGGAGGGTGTCTATATCCGTTTTCCCTCACAATTCTAAAGCTATCAAATCTAGAATTAAATATCCTATCTACCTGCATTAAATCTATTAAATGCCTCAGCTACCTAAGGACATGAGCTATCCGCTTAAGGTCCATTTACAATATACAAGTGTGCTTCATTAACTCTACACATTAATGTTTGGCGCAACAATATCAAGGTGCAATCCAAAAAGAAAATCATGTTGGCTTGTCCAGCTGTCTCCTGTTTTCGTGCTGGCTCTCTTGACGTGAGCGATGCTCCTGCATTAGTAGGTTTAGTTTTGTTCACTTCATATATGATATAGTTATATTGGAATCATCGTGTAGACTACCAATTGTTTAAAAAAGAAGTTATATATGTTGATACACACAAAGATCAAGCTCGGAGTTTATGTTTGGGTTGAATGTTGTTATCAATTCAAGATTTTGTCGATTGATATGATTGAAGACCTATGTATGATCGGGGTATGATCAGGCATGCTTATAATTCTATCCACATTTTTTGAAAAGACACCTTTGTACATTTAAATCAGGTCTGATTGGTGATTGAAAAACAATGATTGTTGATTGTTTATCGTGGTGCATTATTGATTATCAGGGATAAATGTTGAGCATATTGTTGTGCATGTTTTGTTTATCTTAAAAGGAAGAGATCAATGTTATAATATACAGTATTGTTGAATGGAAAAAGTTTACATAAGTTATAATGCACAAACTGTTATAAATTAAGGATTTATGGGAAATTTAATTATTATTGGGACAACAAGCAGTTTGCATACAATTGATGAACAATGAATGTTTTGGTATTGGAAGTGGAGGCTTTTGGATTACATTAAAAACATAGTTATGATAGTTGATTTATTTAATTTATTTTAAGAACAATATCTGCCTAATTCCCTTTCATTTCTCACTTTTTCGCTCATTACAAATCCCCTCACAATCCCAAATTCATTTTGCACACCATGTTCTTTAAAATTAAATTAAAGCTCTATATTACAGTGATTAAGAAATAACACAGAGATGGATCACAACTGATATGTTTTGGTTATTGTTGAACAAACAATTGTTTAATGAATTGTTGAGAAGTAATCGTGTTCTTACTCCCTTTCATTTTCTCACTTTTTCGCTCAATATCATCCCCTTTGATATCCCAGAACCCTAATTTACACCCTGCTCATTGATAATTATTAAATGAATTTTATGGAATGGATTGCATGGGTTTAATGTGATTGCTAAGCCAAACTTTGTTTCATATTAAGAGATTGTCATGTATGGTTAGTTTAAGAAGCTAGTTGATAATAATTGTTGCATACAGGATGAACTTCTTCAGTAGAGGAAGTCATGGCCGAAATAACAGGGGTAGAGGAAATTGGAATAGAGGGCCTATAAGGCCCATATTCTCAATACATTTCGATGCAGATCCTCAAGAGTTAAAGAAACTCTTTCAAGATGGATTTTTCAATTGGATTGGACAAGGGGTAGTCCAACCTAGGCCAGAGAGGCCTCCTTTCCAACCCCAACATGTCCATGGTATCCCTGTACCCCCTCATGTTTCATTGCAACATGAAGTTCCCGAGAATGATTGATGGCAAGAGATTGTTCACCCAACAGTCTCCCAACATCGTGGCTAGTCAAATTTGTCTCTACATGCTCCTCCTCCACCTGTTAAGCCAAATGTCCAGATTTCCCCTACACACTCACCTATATAGTCCTCCCACGCAAACAAGAGACTCAAAACCGAAGACCACCATATGCATGATAAAGGAAAAGTTGTTGTTGCCCCCTCTTCTCCTTCGAGTGATTCATCCAAATCTGTTTCATCCTGCATGCACTTGAAATATGATTGTTCTCATGTCATCAGTGAGTTCAAGCCTCAAGGCTCTACATAGCCTAAGGATAATTCAAGAAATTCAAAAGGGGATAACAACAATAAAAGGAAAATTGCCTCTCAAAGTGGCAAATACAGTTTTTTATTATAATTTATTATTGTTTTATTGAGAACAATGGATTGCTCAAGGTTTTGGACAACATACTATTTTTGGATATTTTGGATATTATATGTTTGGATATGATTTAAAATATCATTGATATTTAAATTTCAAATTATGGAAATGATAATGGGAGCCACAAGGAGGGATGTGTCTTATTTATTTTCTAGTTGTGTTTATTTTTGTTAAAAAATTAAAGGGAGTCACAAGGGGTCTCACCTACTAGTTACTATTTATTAAAATACCCTTATTATTATTAATTCTTCCACTAAACTAAAAGTTAGTTGAGTTTTAGTTAACTTAACTAAATGAAATAGTTGAACTACTTCAACTAATTTGGAATTCATAAAAGCCAAATAAGAAGGAAGAAGAGGAGGAGAATAGAAGGAGAAATAATACTAAGGTTTTCTTTTAAGTTTTATTGAGATAGTTTAGTTTTCATTCATTCTTGAATTCATCAAAGGCCTAATTCTCTTTTATGACAACAGATTCCTATTGTAGACAACAAGGTTCAAAGCTGAATCACATCATTTAGATGTTTGTTTTCAGAGGTGTTGATCTATCTTTGATAGTGTGTGTAGACTTGTCTGTTTATGAATTAAATTTCATGACTGATAAAGGATATTGTGCGGAGTCAAGTGGGAAACAGTTTGTGGCAAGCTGATCCATATTTTAAAGTTCAGTTTTTACTTCTTGTCAGAGTACTTTTGTATGGTTTTCATCAGGGATATCTAAGTTTGACCTTGGTCCATGCCCCCCACAGGGATTTTGTAAAGAGAACCATTCTTTTGATTTCTTGGAATGAAATAAAGTGATTTATATTATGTCTCATCTGTGTTTATATCTGACTTGGTATTTTTACTTTTGATCTCCACATTTTCTTTTGCAATCTGATATATTCAGAAAATTGTATAAAAATGTTGTATTTTTGCAAACAATCTTTTATTAAAAAATCAGCCTAAGCCCTTGTAATTAATACTTGTGGATTGGGAAATAGTTTTTGAGGCTATAAACATAGGGTAACATTCCCGAATATTTTTCCTTAGCCAAGCAAGGTCCGAAAATGATTGAGTAAGATAATTTCATATTTTTCCTCAACAACCTACGAGCACTTTGGAAAGATGAAGTAGAGAAGAAGAATATGGAAGAATGTTATTCACCAGAATGACACCAAAACTTCCCTGAAAAATTCAAAGAACGGATGAATATACAACCAAGCATAGTTGATGGAATTTTTAATAAATATCATTTATGAACAACCTCAGGGAGAGACTAAATACTCAGGATTCGTTTTAACTTCTATTTATAAATCTTTCATATTAATTTACGAAAATGTAGGAATAATTCGAAGTGTATAATGAAAAAACAAAGGGAAATTAAATGAAAAGTTGGAACTGAACGAAATGAACAATCACAAGAACTGAGGAGTCTCTCTTATTTTATAAAAGACAAATCGTTGAATATAGGAGGGTATTTTTCCCATTATTTAATGATGATTTTGTTATCTCAATGATACAGGAGCATCGTCAGCAAAGCACACGTGGAGAGACAGCTCAGCTCCCTAGCACACCTTTTGAGTTAAATTTGAATTTTAAAAGATGGTGTATCCTATGAATGTTTTGAAAGGATTATGAATTAAAGAAGATATTTAATATATGGAGATTGAACGATCGCATAAGATTGGGAGAAGATCATATTTTTCTTTAATGTAATATATCACCACACAGATCTGGAGCTTTCTCTCTTATCTGTTTGTCTCAGACATTTAATGTGACGAGACTTAAGTAGTTGAAAACCTTAATTCAATAGGATAGGTAGTCGGAGGGAACCCTATGAGCCCTCTGGTATAAGTAGAGGTGTTGTATGCCCAAATGAGGTTGCTGCAAATCAGTTGGAAATTTTTGGAAGAAGCTTATCATAGTTGTAGCCATGTATATGTACATTTGACTCAATATAATAGAGAAATGATTGATCCAAAGTGTCTGGTGTTTTTGTTACTGTCTATCTGAATGAATGGTAGACTTTCATTTTAAATTATGTTCTATGTTATTATGTATTCTCATGTATGTATGAATTATAATGTTGAATGTATGAATCTGTGAGAGGTTAGATAAGTTTCAATTGTTTCTCTTCCTCGAGATTATGCAAGGAGTGCATTGACAGAGTCCTTCGACTCAGAGCTCAAGAGAGATAACGTGGAACTTATATGCAAAGCGTGCATATCGTCCATAAGGAGTGTGTCGACAAAATTCTTGACTCAGGAGCTCAGGAGGAGAAATTTAAGACTTATTTGCAGAAAGGTGTAAGGAATTGGTGCAAAGCGTGCACAATCGCCCGTAAAGAAGCTAAGTCTTGAGTGAATATCTGTTGCAAGGCATGCACAGATCAAAAAATACGACTAAGTGTCGAAGAAATCCTTTAAGGATTCCAAAGCTTGAAGAAAGGACAAGTACATAGGAGTTAGTGGGAGAAATCCTTCAGGAAGGAGGAGATTTTAAGGTTTTACAAGATAAACGATCAAGATCCACCCAAGAGAAGAGGAATCATTCCAGAATGTCAGATATGGGAGAAGTTGCGCGGTGGTTAGCCATGAGTTCCTTCGGAAGTTCGCGAATCAGAGGATTTGGGGTGTTAAGGAGTGAAAATCATCAATTTTTGATGCTACGAAGCGATCCTAGCCATTGTCTGGAAGGTGGAGATGTGGCAGCGGATAAGCGAGTTCAGGAAAGAACAACTTCAGAGAATTTTCGCCAAACGGATAAAAATTGTCATGAAGTCTTGAAGTGCCAAGTAAATCCAAGCCTTTGGTTGTGAGGAGTATACGTGGCAGAGGTCTACTACTTCAGAGAAAAATGCTTTGGCGAAAAGTGGAGTTGGTGAAGACAAAAACCCTGAAGGGAGAAGCAATGAAATCTATAAAATTCGTTGATATGAGGTGGACACAAGTCAACAAATCACGGACTTCGGAGAAACGAGCAAGGGAAAGGAGGAGTCTTTGATTGGAAGTCGTCCGAAGATCCAAAAGATAAGAATCCAACTAGAAGTCGTTGATCATGCAGACACGTGGCATCTGATCTATCGTTTCAGCGATAGAGTAGTTCATAGGAAAAAGGATTTGGAGCATTCAAAAGCGTCGAATGCCAAAGTTACAAAGTGAGTCACAATCATCGACTATTGGATAAGTGTTGGTCATAGATCCTATTGGATCAGTTCATCGATTCAGGGTTTGGGTGAAAAGGGTGCAACAATTTCTAAAAGCAATGAAGCCCGAAGTTATGAAGTGCTCAGGAGATTAAGCCTCGAGTCATAGCCTGAGGTCGCATGTGGAGAAAGGCTAGCGAAAAGGAGCTAACACCCGAAATTTAAAGATTTTAAAGCGCTAAGGAAAGGGGCCCACGGGTACCATATGACCTGTGCCTAAGGTGATAAAACAACATGTGTTTAATTCAATTTGGGGCTAGCAAGGCCTCGAGGAGCTAATTCGGCTCAACTTTGTGAAGATCCTTGACCGGGAGGTCACAGAAGCCCGAGGAGAGAAGGGGGGGGATGCATCACTCAATAATAAAGAGTAGAAGCTTATAGATAATGATTGTTATCAAATACATTTGGGACTACTGTAATGATTTGTTTTTTATTTTTTTATTTTTTAGTACTTGTCATATGAACTATTTCTATATTTAGTATTTGGAATACTTATTCTTTTGTAAGTTTTTATGAGTTCAAGGATGATGTTACAGGCCTTATCTACAACTACTTTTCAAAGACCACCTTATTCCACACTTGGCTGAGAAGAAGATAGGCAAATAAATGTGGGATGCACTGAAAGGATTGTATGAGGCTAAGAACAAGAATCGAAAAATGGATCTCCGGGACAAGCTCCATGGAGCTAGGATGGTCAAAGGACAGAGTGTGGCCACCTACCTCCCCCGGGTTGCACAGGTGAAGGATGAGTTGGCAGTTGTTGGAGAAGTCATTCTTGACTCAGAGTTGGGGCGAATAGCTCTCAAAGGCTTCACCAAGGAGTGGGAGGTTTTCATCAAGTGTGTGGTGGGGAGAGAGAATCTCCATGGCCGGAGTAGACTGTGGGATGATTTTACACAGGAGGAGATCCATGAGGGATCTCAGGAAAAGGCATTGGATGGTTCAGACGACAAGAACGTTTCTCTTGTGGCAAAGGGAAATGAGAAGAAGAAGGACATGAGTAAGGTGAAATTCTTTGCATGTCACAAGAATGGCTACTATGTTAGTCAATGTCTGAACAAAAAGAAGAAGAAATCAGAACCAAAGGTATCAACTTCAGCATAGGTTGCAGAGTTTGCTAAGAGATATGAGAAGGATTTCTCTCTTGTGACTGGTCCTGTGGGAAACATGTGCCTAGTGTTCGAGGACATTGAGTATTGGTTTGTGGATAGTGGATCTTCTCGGGACATGACTGGGTTGAGGTCAATTTTCCTCGATCTTACAGAGATAGACTCAGACTGTAGAGTGAATTGTGGAGACGGCCCACAACTTGCAGTAAAGGGGGTTTGAAGGGTGATATTCCAACTAGAGTGAGGAGGTCTTCTGGAGGTTTCCGAGATTTTATATATTCTAGATTTGACAGTTAATTTCCTCTCAGTGTCAGCTTTTGATGAGAGTGGATTTGGAGTTGTTTTCTATGGTGGACATGTGTTTCTATATCTTGTGGGAGCAACTTCTAACACAACAATGATGTTTGGTGTCAAGTATGAGGGCTTGTATAGGTTGTTGGGTAGAATTGTGTTGGGGTCCAATGGATTTTTGGCCTCAGATTTTGTGTTGGAGAGTTGGAAGGTAGCATGGGAGAGAGAGTTGATACATGGGACTGAGTCTTCTTTTAGGACTCTCAAAGGACTCAGTAGGAATGAGTCGACACAGATGGATGCTTAGGAGAGTGTGAAATATCCTAGGAGCATGTCTTCAGTTCGTGGTACAATAGAGGTAGCAGCAGAGGCTTCAAGTGCAGTGGGAGTAGTGGCTTCCTGTTTAGAGGGAGAAAAGACTTATAGTACAGAGGGAGAAACTATGGCAGTTGATGAGATGGAGACAGATTCTGGTGGTGATACCAGAAGTACCTCTCTCGCTAAGAGGGAGTGTTGAAATTTGGTAGCTTGGAGGTACTTCTGCATTGGCAACACTCAACATGCGGAAGTGACCAAGCAAACTTTCTCCTAGTGACTTTATAATGTGTTTTTATAAAGTGATTTTATAAAGTTGAGTCTTTTAATTTTTTAATGTAAAAGTGACTTTATGATGTTATGGGTTACTTTATTAACTTAAGTGACCTCAACAAATGATTAAGTTGTGACCGTTGATCTCAAGGGAAAGTGAAGAGTCACTTAAGGGAGATCAAGGGTTAGAGAAGTTACAATTCAAAATTGCCTAAAGGCAACTCATTAGGAGAAGGAGGGAACACTTTTGAGGAGAGATTGAGGGAAGGTGAAGGGACACACATCCCAAGGAGGAGTGTTGGCTTGGAGGAAGAGCTACATCAAGGAGGGTTTGACATGCATCCCAAGGAGTGGGATTGGCACGCATCCCTAGAAGCATAGCAACATTTATTGTAGTCCATACAACAACAATAAAAGAGGTCGTATAGTTGTGTAAGTTGGTCGTACAATAAAGGGAGAGCACATAAGTTGAGGCTGTATGTTTACAACAGATTGGAATGGATTTCTATGCATATTTGTTGTGTTTTTAATGTTGTTTCATACAGTTTCTTTTGACACATTTTTCTGTGCAGATTTATGACCGTTTCTGAATATTTATTGGTTGTCTTGGGCCGTACAACCATGGATGTCTTTGTTAGATACAGTCTCGTACTGTTTGTATAGTTCATAATTTGTCTGAAAGAAGTCATTGAGTGAGTTTTAATGATGATGCTATTTTCTTTTGTAAAAGTTTGGAAATTCCTAAAGCTGAATAAACACTTTTTCCTCCTCAAAACTGTCGAATTTTCTGAATATTTTTTCAAGTGTTTATGCACAGATTTTTGTGCCAAATGAGGATTACTGTCTGTTGTTCATAATTGTATTCCGTTGGTATTTTATTTCAGAACTTGTCTATGGGTGTTTTTGTCCATAAAGAACAGTTGTATGGTTGTTGTATCTTTATAGAAGGCTGAAATCTAATTTATTATAAGTGTTATGCTGAAATAAGATGTATTTCAATGGGGAGGAGGGGGTGGAGAGAGAGAGTGAGACTGATTGTGAGAGGAAGGAGGGAGATAGAGGGAAGGGAGGGTAGAACTATATAAAGAGAGAAATGGGGGGAGAGTAGAGGAGAGAGAGAAAGAGGTGGTAGATGTAAAAATACCTTGTAAAATTTCATCTTCTTACAGCATATTCAAGTTCATTGTAAAAGTACCTTGAATAATCCCTCCAAGTTAACAGATTTTTTTTCCAGGTTTGCATTGCCACTAACCCGTCATGAGAGACCATCATTAGCTTGCACTCACCCTAAAAACAAACGTCTTTAAAACTAGCAGGAGAATCCATACTACAATTATCAATGGAGATCCCTATGTCGACAAATAGACGTTGATTTTCTTCCTATATCAATTATGGTGTGAAATTTTACAAATTTCTTAATCCACCTTCTTTTATATTCATGTGGTTAGAATTCATTCACTATAAGATGTTCATATTTCTGTTTGAATTCATTGATTACTTTTTTTTTTTTTTTTTTTATCACATGCTCTTCTTCTCTATGGTCATTTTGGCAATCCAATAGGCATCACGCTATAAACCAAGATAATTATGTTATTCCAAAGTCTAGAAAAGAAATATCGATACCATTGAGTACAAAACTTAGAGACTACTATCTGGAAACACTCATGCGACCCAATGTCCTCAGTACAAATTGAGAATGCACAGTTATACAAAATGCTATCCCCTTTCCACAATAAATCCACCTTTCTCTTCGTAAAGTCCCCTCTTTCCATAGATTTTTTGATGTAAAAGGAACGATATGCATTTTCTAAAAAGTGTAAAAATTGTAAATCAACATTACCGAATCGCTATGTTCTACATAGACCATGATATACCTCACGTAAGTGACTTTGCAGATTCCGCATCTGGAGAGTTTTGTAGTCCTAGCACCTTTATCAAAGCAAAAATCTGTTTATCATGGGTTTAGGACTTGCCCATGTGTATCTAGATAGCGTCGTCACGACACAAATTAACGGAGTTGGATTTTCTCGTGATAATTAAGCTTTTAATATTTTAAATCACATTTAATATGTTGTGATATTTTTAATGAGTACTTAATATATAAGAATAAGATAAATATTGCGGTATGATCAAGAATTAAAGAATTAAAATATAATATTTTGATAATTTTACTTTAAAAAATAGTAAAATTAAAAGTATTTATTTTGATTTGTGTAAAGAAGAAGATTAATATTTTTAAGAGTAAATTCTCACTAGCTTGATAGTGAAGCATGGTATTGGACAATTCTTAAAATGTTATGGGTTGAAAGAATTTGTCATCTGTATGATACTAAAAGGGTTGAAAATGAAAAACACTCTCTTAGTATTTTTAAATCACAATTTCAAAATATTTGTTACAAAACAACCTTCCTAATCCTATAACCCATCAAAACTATAGTTAGCTAGCTTGATAGTGAAGCTTGGCATTGGACAATTCTTAAAATGTTATGGGTTGAAAGAATTTGTCATCTTTGTGACATTAAAAGGGTTGAAAATGAAAAACACTCTCTTAGAGTATTTTTAAATCACAATTTCAAAATATTTGTTACAAAACAACCTTCCTAACCTTATAACCCATCAAAACTATAGTTAGCTTCCCTTACCTTTATGAGAAAAACAAAATTTTAAAGAAATCCATGTAATTCCTTACCTTAGTTAAAGTCATCGTTCTTACATTAAGATGGTTAAAGATGAAAAATACTTTTTCTGAAAGTATCTTTAAATCACAATTTCAAAATATTTGTTAGAACACCGACCTTCCTAACCTTTTAACTCATCAAAACTATGATGACTTAAGAATGTTTTTCTTAAACTTTTTGGAACAAAAAAATAAAATTCTAAAGAAAACCATGTAATTCTTTACTTTTCTTAAACTTTGATAAACCAAATTTGATCACAAGTAGATATTAATCACCACCATCACCACTATAACTTAATTACACTCATAATAAAAAAGATAAGTCATATAACACCACCACCACAAAAAATTACACTCATAATAAGAAGGATTAAAAACTCTTCATACCAATATGTTTTTTCAACCATCATATTTTGTGCCTTTTGGGGGGATATCGTAAAGGATATGAAATGACCATAATACAATATTTCAGATATAGTAAAGGATATGAAACTCCCACAATACAATATTTAAGTGAGTTTTTTTGGGTTAAATTGGAGAGGTATTGGTTAGATTAATTATTTAGAAATAGCCATCATGTGTTGGTGACTCCATACCAGGTAGCTAAATTAGTGACATAATCAAGGGAAAAACATAAAAAACACATAGACTTCACACAAGATACAACAAAAGAGAGAAAGAGATGAACACACAAAAAAAACTTGATCTTTGGCATTAGACATAGCTTCTATTTATACACATTTATATGAATTTGGATTTATTTATCATGAGCATAGATCGAAGGCTCATATTGTTTCTTCTAGACACTTCTCCTCACTCTAATCAAGGTTATTTATTACATCTTATCTCTAACAACTACTATAATTGACTTGTCTCTTACTTACTCACATAGGTCATCAAGTCTAGTTTACCTACTCAACAGGTCATCATGCCACATCCATTAGTTATGTATTCTAACACTCCCCCTTAATGAATACATGTCTTAATGTATATGTGATGAGGTATTTATCATATTCATGTCATCATCTTCTATCATCCTCATATGGTTATGCTTCCTTTGGTGTGTTGCTTCATTTTATTGGCTTCCCCTGATCATAAATTTCCTTGGGATTTTCCATCTTACTCCTAACCATTACAATGATCAAGTGGTTTCATATGATGACTAACCATCACAACAAGTGGTTTCTAGCTGACCACAAGCTTTTCTTACAAGTGGTTTCTAGCTAACCACAAGATTTTCTTATAAGTGGTTTTCACTGACCATGAACCTCACACATAGATGGTTTCAATTGACCATGAACCTCGCACACAAGTGGTTTTGAATAATCATAAAGCTCACACATATATGGTTTCGGCTGACCACAAACCATCATGATGGGGAAACTGATTTATAATGCACACTCTCTTTGGATTTCTCCACTATGAGCTTCATCCTCAAACTTTCTACTTCTTCTTTGGTAACTACATAAAACTGATTACTTCTTTAAATTTATGCTTCTTCCTTTTATACCTGAAAAAAAATTGATCATTGATGTCCATATAAAAATAAATCCATCTATTGAGATACATGGGTGCCATTTATTGTACTCGTTAGTTCTCTAAGAATCCTTTTCACCTACATGGTTCATCAACATGTTAGAATTCCCCTTAATAATAAATTGGTCCCAACCAACTCATGCTCTAATATTAATCCATCTCACATTCTTCCCCTTAATCAAAGATCCAACTTCTCCAACTCACCATCAAGCTTAGATACAAGTACACCTATCATCCTCGTACCTACCTAGTGGTAGATTCCACAACTTGATACCGCATCCACTCTATGCATAAGAGAGATGCATGCTACATGATTTCATGTACTACCACACTAATCCATGTAAGCCTGACTCAATAAGGCTTACTAAAAACCTAGGGAATACAACTTGCCTATGGAAAAGCTTTACAACTTTGGACCAAAAATATTTGGGGTGTTGGGCACAACCAATCATGCATCCCATACAACACTTATTCATCACTTCAACATTTCATCTCAAGTACAACAAGCATTCTACATGGTTTACTAAATACCCAACAAATTACAAGCCTGTTACATAAACCCATTTATATTTTATCACCAAGCATACCTTATGTTTTACCTCTTCATATGAAGTCTTATTTGTCAAGGTTAACAAATTCTTTTATCTCTTACAACAATCAAGTATTTTCTTATTTGTCTTTCACCATTCATCTTTGCCAAATTTTTCCTCTTGCCATACTTAATCACAAGTTTGTCTTCTTCTTTCATCTTCTTATTTTCTTTCCTTGCATGATTTTTTCTTCATAATTTTTGGTACTTAATGATTTATGCAGATAAAACTTTTCTATTGTCATATTGGTCAGTTCCAACACAGACTCAAATATGTGACAATAGTTGACTAGACTAAACGTCACTACAACAATTATCTGACTTTTCTTCCACCTAGACTGACATACTTGCTATTTTCAAGACATCCTAAGACATCATCATAAATGAAATTGAGGTGTCGAGCAACACCGAACATGCACCTCTAACTTCTCAAGACAACATATTTTACATAACTTCTTCAAATCTTTCCATTCACCATGATGATCTATTATTCATCTATACAAGCAACTTGACTCAATCTTTGACTATCTTAGAAAGAAACATAAATTTGGTAGAGACTCTCACCATAACTTTATCTTGAATCTTTACATAAAGAAATTCATGACTTGACTCTAACTTTCACTTTAACTCACACATGGAATTTTGTGACTCTCTCACCACTTACAAATTGGCTTTGGATTTATCTTCTTATTTTTTTTCCATCAATAGACTCTCCACCTCAATTTGACTAAAATAGGACTTTTACCTCTCTTGTACAATTATCCCTTTATATTTTATAAATCCATATGACCATTCCAAACAACTTCAAATTATTCTCTATAATCAATAAACAATGACCCTTTTAATCAATAGAAATATCAAGACAATGCATTTTCAAACTCCCTATGACATCTTGACTATTAAACCCTTACCTTCATTAATTCAATGAACAACCTCTTTTATTTTCCAAGGAACANTAATCATAAAGCTCACACATATATGGTTTCGGCTGACCACAAACCATCATGATGGGGAAACTGATTTATAATGCACACTCTCTTTGGATTTCTCCACTATGAGCTTCATCCTCAAACTTTCTACTTCTTCTTTGGTAACTACATAAAACTGATTACTTCTTTAAATTTATGCTTCTTCCTTTTATACCTGAAAAAAAATTGATCATTGATGTCCATATAAAAATAAATCCATCTATTGAGATACATGGGTGCCATTTATTGTACTCGTTAGTTCTCTAAGAATCCTTTTCACCTACATGGTTCATCAACATGTTAGAATTCCCCTTAATAATAAATTGGTCCCAACCAACTCATGCTCTAATATTAATCCATCTCACATTCTTCCCCTTAATCAAAGATCCAACTTCTCCAACTCACCATCAAGCTTAGATACAAGTACACCTATCATCCTCGTACCTACCTAGTGGTAGATTCCACAACTTGATACCGCATCCACTCTATGCATAAGAGAGATGCATGCTACATGATTTCATGTACTACCACACTAATCCATGTAAGCCTGACTCAATAAGGCTTACTAAAAACCTAGGGAATACAACTTGCCTATGGAAAAGCTTTACAACTTTGGACCAAAAATATTTGGGGTGTTGGGCACAACCAATCATGCATCCCATACAACACTTATTCATCACTTCAACATTTCATCTCAAGTACAACAAGCATTCTACATGGTTTACTAAATACCCAACAAATTACAAGCCTGTTACATAAACCCATTTATATTTTATCACCAAGCATACCTTATGTTTTACCTCTTCATATGAAGTCTTATTTGTCAAGGTTAACAAATTCTTTTATCTCTTACAACAATCAAGTATTTTCTTATTTGTCTTTCACCATTCATCTTTGCCAAATTTTTCCTCTTGCCATACTTAATCACAAGTTTGTCTTCTTCTTTCATCTTCTTATTTTCTTTCCTTGCATGATTTTTTCTTCATAATTTTTGGTACTTAATGATTTATGCAGATAAAACTTTTCTATTGTCATATTGGTCAGTTCCAACACAGACTCAAATATGTGACAATAGTTGACTAGACTAAACGTCACTACAACAATTATCTGACTTTTCTTCCACCTAGACTGACATACTTGCTATTTTCAAGACATCCTAAGACATCATCATAAATGAAATTGAGGTGTCGAGCAACACCGAACATGCACCTCTAACTTCTCAAGACAACATATTTTACATAACTTCTTCAAATCTTTCCATTCACCATGATGATCTATTATTCATCTATACAAGCAACTTGACTCAATCTTTGACTATCTTAGAAAGAAACATAAATTTGGTAGAGACTCTCACCATAACTTTATCTTGAATCTTTACATAAAGAAATTCATGACTTGACTCTAACTTTCACTTTAACTCACACATGGAATTTTGTGACTCTCTCACCACTTACAAATTGGCTTTGGATTTATCTTCTTATTTTTTTTCCATCAATAGACTCTCCACCTCAATTTGACTAAAATAGGACTTTTACCTCTCTTGTACAATTATCCCTTTATATTTTATAAATCCATATGACCATTCCAAACAACTTCAAATTATTCTCTATAATCAATAAACAATGACCCTTTTAATCAATAGAAATATCAAGACAATGCATTTTCAAACTCCCTATGACATCTTGACTATTAAACCCTTACCTTCATTAATTCAATGAACAACCTCTTTTATTTTCCAAGGAACATTTGCAACTAATGGAGCCGTATATATTATAATTTTTACTATGATGATTAGCAAGATGCACTAAACACAAATCTATATCTTTGGCTCCCATTATATGGCTAGAATTAGTATAACCCTTTCTTAGTTTTCCGTTCATCTTCATCCCTCTCCACCACAAATAAAACCTTCCTTTTTTATCACTCCTTCCACACCCAAGATCCAAAACACTTCAAAACCCCTCTTTCTACCACCTGATATCCCATTCTTCTTTTGGATCATCATCAGCAAGTTCAAGGAGCATGTAGTAAATACTCACCCAGTTATTGGGAAATGTGAACCTCTAGGAAGGCACCTCTATTCTTCTTGCAACTTCATCATAGTGCCACCACTCAAACCATTGTTCTCCTAGCTCTCACAAGTGACGCTCCTCCTGCAAACTCGACCCACAGAGAAAATTCAATGGCTCCACTTTCTTACCCAATGTCGAATTCTTTGCTTTTTCTCCTTATAGTTGGTGATGATCTCCATATTGTCAATCCCAACACTGGCCCTTCAATTGAACCTGATTTGACTATGGGAGGATTCAAAGACCTTGTAGTTCCATAGGCCCCGTGGAAATCAAATTTTCCCACAATTGCTTCCACCAAATGGACTCTCAGCCCCGACTCCTATGAATTTAAGGTGTTCCCACTAATTCCATCGACAATGATCCTTCATCAATTCCATTTTTATAGACAACTTGTATTTGGCTTCACTGTCAACCCTATGCTCACACCTCATCCTTGCATGATTTAAAGCCAAAGAGGCTTCATTTTATATCCACCATATCTCCACTCCACTAAAGTCTACATGGATTATGGTGTGCTATATGTATATGTATCATTTAGTGAACCAATGCTTCCTTCCATGCTTTGCAAATGCAACTCGCCGCCCACAAATTTGGTACCGTGAATGACCACTAAATTCTCCTTAGCAAGTTTTTGGGAATTGAGCTAAACGCACAATTGAACATGAATTGACTGAACCACTCCAACACAAAGGGGATATTGTTCCTTGTGTGTTAGGGACCTAAATTCCCTAACCCCTCATGTAGATAGAATAATATATTCTCCATGTAATAAAGCCGACATTAGTCAATAAGGCCTATTTAATAAATATGAACAAGTAAATGTAAGAAGACCTAATAGAAGATTATGCTTCTAGAAATATCTTCCTCTAGAATGTTCTTTAGAAGATAGAATTAGTATAAATAAGAGTAGGAGGCATGATAAATATTCATATTGAGAATTCTTGTAATAGAGCTCTTCTTTGTTGGAGGTTGTTCCCTTGAAGAGTCAAGTGAACATTGTTTTCTTTGAATAAAGGTATTATTTTTTGTATTGCTCTTGTAAAAAAAATTCCCTTGATATATGTTGAATATTCATGTTTATGCATATTATATTACATATGGTACCATACAAGTGGTATCAGAGAACTTTCCTTGACAAGAATTGTCGGTAAAAAAATTTCCAAGGTAAAGACGTGTACTATTGACATCATTAAAGCAAAGAGATATGTCGTTCAATGGGTAAAATTGTGGTGGGGAAAACTATATGCATGAGATACAAACGTTTTCACAGTGTTTCCTAGAAAAAAAAATTTATCCTTTGTTGGAAACCTTGGTAACCCCTATTGGTACCCCTCGTGTAGTACTACATCAGAAAGAATCTATACACGACCATCACTCCCACGTACCGGTAGGTATAACAAGACTCCCCCAAGTCTCCTAAAACGATCCTTGGATCAATCGATATTCCAGTTGATTTCTACAGTTCCACCGATAACAACACTCGGGAAGATACTCTCTAGTAACTGGGTAATCAAGTATTATGGATAAGAGTATGGTTGAGCCTCCTTAGTTGGTTCCCTAAGATATTGAGTCAAGTTCTAGTATTTAACCCCGCATGTATATCAGATAACTATAGCACACAGAAAACCCTTGTCCATAGGCACCCTACAAACCCCAACATAGGGGGAACATACTAGATAAGGAACATAATGGATATTTTGGTCGCACAACCTTTCCTCCTTCATTCTGGTTGCAAAATTACTACACATTTGTTTCTATTAAGAATTTTGGCATTTCGACACTGTAGTATTATTCAGGTCGGAGTATAACTCTACAAGAGAAAAATAAATAAATAAAAGGAGTATAGTGGTCCCTCCAACACCCTTATTTGGGTGGTTTCATGCACCCTTCCCAACACCCTTATTTGACACCTATCCCATTGCATTACTCTTTTCACCATGATCGCTATCATATATATCATTTCTCCATCTTTTTTCTGTGGACCCACTTCCCATCCCTGAAACCCCTCATTCTAAAATGGACACCACTCGGAAGAAAGAAATCATTCACCTATAAGAAGGATCCAAACAACACGGGGACAACATCCCAAGAGTGACTTCAGAAATTTCTTCCACCAATTCTAAATTGGAAAATTCGAGGCCAACGGTACATGAAACATTGTAGCAGTTAAGGGTGAATTGGCCTTCCTTACCACTTCTCTCAACCAATGGTTAAAATAATCCCATGGATATCCCTCCTCTCAAAAACCTTAACACTATGAAAGTGAGGACTCTTCCCATGATATGTACTTTCGTTCCAACTCCCTTCATCATGACCCTCATCTTCCAAGAGTTGAGGTGAATAAATTTGATGGCTTAGATCCCATAGAATGGGTCACTCAAATGGAACATTATTTCTCCTAGCATGGAATTACTGATGAGTTGGACAAACTTTGTTATGGTGTCCTATATCTTGATCTTGAATGCTGGAAATGGTGGCCATGACATAGAAACACATGTTAAGGGTATGGTTCTTGGACAGTTTGTTGGAGAGATTTATGAATGCTTTGACACTGACACCCACTATCTAGTTCGTTTGACCAAGTTGAAACAATCTGGCATGGTGGAAGACTTTATATCTTCCTTTGAACACTTGGATTTTCAAATGAAGGGCATGCCAGTTGATTTCATTAGAGAATTCTTTCTCAATGGCCTCAAGGATGAAATTTTCACCCAAGTCCTAATGAATCGCCCTCGAACTTGGTTGGAAGCTATTCAATGGGACATGGACTATTAACATATTGTCTCCACCTAAAACCAAAAATCCTCCTTTATTCCTCACACTCGACCTACCAATACTACCCCTGCTACCACTCCTCTCAAGACCTAGAAATTAACTCAGGCATAAATGGTTTAATTCCAACTCAAGGGTATTTTCTATAATTTTGATGAAAAATATTTTCCAAGGAACAAGTGTAAACAACATAAAATTTTATGGCCACTTTGAAGGATGGCCACTTCTAAGGACAAATTTCTCATTCCTATCATAGATGACCTTATCAATGAAATCGGTCGGGCTCAATACTTTACCAAACTTGACCTTCGTTCTGGCTACCACCACATACATATGAAAGAGGAAGACATTCCCAAGATTTCATTCCACACTCATGAGGGACACTATGAGTTCTAGTTCATGCCCTTTGGTCTCTACAATTCCCCCTCAACTTTTCAAAGTCTCATCAATCATGTCTTTCATCATTTCCTATGTCACATTGCGTTAGTCTTCTTTGATGATATCTTCATCTATAGTAAAAATTGGCAATCCTATCTCACCCATGTGGATAAAGTTGTCCATCTCCTCTCCAAGCACAAACTTTTCCTCAAACAGTCTAAATGTGCTTTTGGCATATTTGAAGTTGAGTACTTGGGTCATATATTTGGCAAGGATGGTGTGCAGGTGGATCCTAAGAAAATAGAAGCTATGCAGAATTGGCCTCACCCTAAAAGTCTTCATGGATTCCTGAGTTTAACAACATATTGTCGCAAGTTTTTTCATAATTATGGAAAAATTGTGGTTCCTCTAACAACTCTCCTAAAAAATATTTCTTTCACTTGGACTCCAGAAGCTAACCAATCCTTCCAAGCCTTGAAAGAAGATATGTGAACTACTCGTGTACTGGCAAGAAATTTGTTTTGGAATGTGATGCATCAGGGAGAGATATAAGGGAAGTTCTTATGCAATATGGATGACCTTTGGCTTTCACTAGTAAACAATTATCAGAGCGACATTTGGGCCATTCTATTTATGAAACAGAAACATCGACTATTTTTCATGTAGTGGATATCTAGCGCCCTTATCTATTGGGATGTCACTTCCAAATCAAAATAGATCATCAAAGACTCAAGTACTTCCTCGAACAATAGATTTCATCCTCGAAGAAACAAAATTGGGTGACCAAGCTATTTGGATATGGTTATGAGATCATTTACAAGAAGGGAAAAGAAAATGTGGTGGTTGATGCTCTTTCCAAGAAATAGGAAGAAGGGTCCCTCTTTTCCCTCTCATTCCTTGTTGCTAATTGGCTTCAAGATATTCATTAAAAATGGTTGCAAGATGCCAAAACTCCTAGCCTAATCCAAAAACTACAAAAAGATCCCCAATCTACTCCAAGGAACTATTGGCACAATGACGAGTTTCGCTATAAAGGACACATATATTTAAGAAAACAGTGGGCCCTTAAAACCACGATGATCTCTGAGTTTCATGTTTCACCTACTGTGGGTCATTTAGGTTTTACCATAACTTATAAATGGGTTAAATGTTATTTCTTCTGGGATGGTATGAAAAAGGACATTCACACCTTTGTGGTTGAATGGCATACATGTCAATGCAATACAGGTAAGAATATCAAACCTCCGAGAAAAACTCAATCACTTCCACTTCCACCTACTATTTGGATGAATATTTTTATGGATTTCATTGTTGGATTACCCAAATTAGGAAATAATTCAGTCATCATCGTGGTAGTCGATCCTCTTTCCAAACATGCTAATTTTTTTTTCTCTTCAAGGCTATTTACCACATCCAAAGTGGGTCAAATTTTTATGGATAATATCTTCAAAATCAATGGAATGCCTCATTCTATTGTTTCTGATTGAGATCCAACTTTTACCAAAAATTTCTCAAATGAATTATTCAAGCTTCTAGGAACCCAAGTGAATCTGAGCACATCACATCATCCCTAGGCTGATGGCCAAATGAAAGTGGTAAACAAATGTTTGGAAACATATTTGAGGTGTTTTGCGTCCAACATACAAAATTACCAGGTTCAGTGGTTACCACTAGCTGAAGGGTGGTACAACACCTCTTACTATACTACCACTTGCATGACTCCCTTTGAAGTAGTGTATGGACAAAATCCACCATCGATTATTCCATACACGTCGAGTGTCTCAAATGTTTAGAAGGTTGATTGTAATCTTACAGTGTGCATCACCATTCTCCATACTCTCATAGAAAATTTGTTCATGGATCAAAACTACATGAAGCAACATGTAGATCAGGGTCATTCTGAATTTCAATTTGTTGAAGGGGACCAGGTGTTTCTTCATGTACAACTGTACAACAAGACTTCACTAAAACCCCAACAGTTTCATAAACTTGCCCCAAAATTTTATGTTCCTTATACCATTCTCAAACGCATGGGACAAGTGGCATATCCATTAGCCTTTGCCAGCGACTCCAAGCTACATCATGTTTTTCATGTCTCATGCCTAAAGAAAGTGATTGGCACCAAGTGTCACACCTAGACCAACCTACCAGATTTGGATGAAGAAGGTTCCCATTTGGTTGCAGTCACAAACCATATTGTACCGTCACAAGCGTCATCTTCATCATCACACCATCAAGGAAGTTTTAGTTCAATGGAATGATAATCCACCAGAAGATGCCACCTGGGAGTTGACTACCATTATGCAACAATTTCCTCATCTTAAGCCTTGAGGACATGGATCTTTCTCAAGGGGGAGGGAATGCTAGGTACCTAACCTCCCTAACCCCTCACGTAGATAGAACAATATATGTTCCATGTAATAAATGTCGACATTAGTCAATAAATCCTATTTAATAAATATGAACAAGTCAATGTAAGAAGACCTAATAGAAGCTTCTTCTTCTAGAAAGATCTTCCTCTAAAATGTTCTTTAGAAGAAAAAATTAGTATAAATAAGAGTAGGACACATGAGAAATCTTTGTCTTGAGAATTATTTTAATATATATTTTCTCTACTGGAGGTTTCCCCCTCAAAGAGGAAAGTGAACATTTCTTTCCTTGAATAAAGGTATTATTTTTGGTATTTCTCTTCTCAATATTTTGTCATTCCCTTAATATTTGTTGAATATTCATGTTTCTGCATATTATATTACATCTGGTACCTTACATCATGAACTAAGCCATTGATGCACACCCTCCCTACATCTATATCGCATGCCAAAGCCCCTCTAGGCTCACTTCAATTCCCCAAAATTTTATTACATGGGCTTTACTTTCTCCCATTAGCAAGACGTCAATGATAGAAGCTACACAAAGAACTAATGTGTCGATTAAATTATCTTTGGTATTTCTGGGAATTTATAGATGTGATTTCACCTTTGAATACATTTCTTACTCTATTGGAGATAACACTCTCCGCTCCTTAGTACTTGGAGACACAACGGGACCCTCAGCCCCCATTATAGGATATGCCAAGAGGCAGAGAAGCAACTCCAATAATAATGAATAGATATAGATCTATAATATGAAGATATCTAGATCTAGATATATAATTTTTTGTGCAGTCACTATAATATGAAGAGATCTAGATCTGTATCGATGCCTAATTAAATTTGGATAATTTAAAAATGATAAATAGAGATAATGAGGAGTAGAAAAACTGATGGATTGTGTGCACTCAATTAACTGATGTTGCTTTCAAACACTAGCACTTATGATATTTTCCTTCTATATTGAATTATTGCCTCTAAATATGCCAAAAATCATAATTCAACTAGGAAATAGGATGGATTTGACCGATTGGTAGGCACATGTATCGCACACTTTTCACCACTTGCATTTGAGCTGCTACTTATGGAACTTCAAATGGTGAGATTAGAACTCTTTACACTGATTTCATACACCATGGTTTTGTAATGATTTCTTACTATGATATTTTTTCTTCTCAGATTGCAATATATTCCCTTAAAAATAAACCATTTTGATGACAAAAAATTGGTATTCATTTTTAAATCCCAATGGATAGTCCCTCATTATTTGAGCAATTTGAACCTTTAATAACACAATTTATCCAATTTATAAGATAGTCTAAGAAAATAAAATGTAGATCATATCACTAGGTAGATCGTTGGTATAGATTAAGGAATAAAATATGTATATCTATCAAATTGAGAAGATCCTAGTATTTTTTATTTAGATAAAAAAAATGTTGGTGCAAATATGAGGTTATTCATCTCACTTCTCTGATCTTTGAGACATATCATAAGAGATTAGATATATGTATTATGTATTATGGGAACAAATTGATTGCTTGATGTGTGTTATATTCTTTGTACAACTATACTTAGTGTTCGTGTTGTGCTGGGCGTGCGGGGGGTTCAGGGGTAGCACCCCCAAATTTTGTTTTTTGGCATTTTTTGTGTTTGTTTTTTGTGGTTTTTTGACACATGGTTTTTGTCAATGGTTTTCTAATTATGGTTAAGGGATTAGGATTGTTGACTAATCCAGGTCAATGGATTAGGTGTTTTGGATACCGTGAGATCCTATATATATATTGTATTCTAAACAATGAAGACATGATCAATAGAATATTATAAGTGCATCTCTAAATAGGTTCTTGGTTTTCCTGGTTTGGGTTTCCAAGGTAAAAATATATGTGTAATGTGTTTGTGTGTGTGTTCTATTGTATCTTTTCTATTTTTATTAAGAATATGTTTGTAGTAATTAATTGTACAAGGTTAAAATATATGTGTGGTATCAGATCAAATATTGGCTTCAAAGGGACGCCTATGTGGTTAGGGGTCTTGGCTTGGGTTTGTGGTAAACCTTGTTACAGTTGAAAAGAAATTGAAAGAAATTTGAAAATAGAGATCAAGAAATTTAATGGGAAATTTTTTGAGCTATGGAAGCTCAAGATGAAATATTTGTTGGTGGACAAATATCAATGGATCAATGTGGATCCATGTAATAAAACTATAGGAATGCCACCAAAAGAATGGGAAAAGTTGGATCAAAAGGTGAAGAGAAAAATCTGGTTGTGTCTCTTAGATTCAATATAATTGAATGTCTGAGAGGGAATCTATAACCAAGAAATCATGGGATAAGTCAGAGGCTTTGTATACGTCAAACTCCCTGGTAAATAAATCATTCCTATGGAAGAAGTTGTATAACCTGAGAATGAAAAATAGAGACTCAATGATAGAGCATCTAGACACCTTCAATACTATGGTAAGTCAACTATAGTTTGTTTATATTAATATTTCCAATGAAGATAAGTGTATCAGTTTATTTTTCTCTTTACCTGACTCATGGGATAATTTGGTTGTGGCCATAGGTAGTAATAAAACTCATTCATGTTTTGATTATGTGGTCTCATCCTTTTTTTCGAACGATATGAGGAAAAATAACATGGAAGGATAGAGAATAGATGCATTATTTGCAAAAGGAAAGATGATACCCCCATGAAAGAAATATATCTAAGTCCTCAAGTGGGAGATAAAAATATAAGGGTAGATCTAAATCTCCTAGAAATTTTGTAAAGGTATGTTGGAGATGTGGAAAAGAAGGGAACAACAAGAAGCAATGTAGATCCAAAAATGTTGAGACAGGGAAGGGATCTGAAGATGTTCCTTGTACAAAATGAAAATCCTCCATAGAATAAGGAGCGGATGTGTACTTTGCTTCTTCAAGCACACATGTATATCACGAGGCATGGTTGGTTGAATCAGGCACATCCTTTCATATGAATCCCCATAGGGAGTGGTTTTGTGAATATGAAAGGTATGATGGAGGTAATGTTTTCCTAGGTGATGACTCAACAACCAAAATCATAGGATGAGGAAAATTCAAGTTGAAGCTCATGGATGGAAGGACTAGAACACTCCCTAGTGTTCTTTACATCACTTAACTCTTCGCTATATATATATATATATATATATATCACTATTTTGGGGTTTGAAAACAAGGATGTTACATTCCCATCCCCCCTACACACTGCATTGTCCTCGGTGCACATGATAACCATATAGTTTACACATTGAAATATATAAAAAAAATTACATCAAAATACTTGATAGTTCCACAACTTAATGACTCATGCAAAAATTCCACCCAATAACTCTCCTCTCCCCTCAATACACACATCGGTTGGACAATAAATTTCAGAGTTGTGGCTCTAGGAACTTCAACAGTCAAAATGGAGTCTTCATTCACTTTTGTACAAATGTATAATCAATTTTCTTCAAAATTTTCAAAACATTATGGCTATTCTTTATGCATGGATTCTTTGTTCACCCATGTAGCATCTCCAGGACCGTAATAAGTCCATTGAACCTTTACCAAGCCAATGCATTTGTTCCTGAGAACATTTTTTTTCTGGTCGAGGATTTGCAATGGTTCCACCCAAAAATCCCCTTTATGTTCTATTAGCACCAGAAGTCACCTCTAGATTGCGGCAGAGGTAAGCCTGATACCCATCAATTTGTATGTCATAGACTCACAATGAATAAATTTAAAGGCAGTCTAATGGACGCAGACTCAAGATGCTATCGTTATAACTCAGAAAACTGGGTTGGAAATCACAAGCAGGTGAGGTCTTGGTCTAACTTCAGTCAATGAGTTGAGTATAGTGGTGAGTAGGGGGAAGAAATTGAGGAGAGTGAAGAGGTCTACTATGGACATCCAGTCTTCCAAAAACCTAAGGAAGAAAATATTCAAATATAAGATCCTCTTGGATTCACAGCTTCAAGAAACTAAAAACACTATAACAGTACTGCAATCAAACATACATTACAATATAGTCACACCAACCTGACTGGATCATCCATGCCCAAGCGTTCAATATTAGAGGTAAAAGAGAACATAAGAAAATGATTAGAACTGGTTGTAATGTCACTGTGATCAAACCTACATCACAAAAACATAACTACCCTCGACTGGACCATCCATGCCTGAGAATTCTAACACAATTGTTACAGAGGGATGAAAGGAAACTGAATTACATTAAACAAGAAGTCTCAAATACATATACATAACCAGAGAACCAGAGTGTTCATTAAAACTTTACAAATCAAGAACTTAGCTCAACCATCCACCATAAAAAAATATCAAAACTGAGTATTTATACTCAGAACAACCTACCAACACCAAGAGTATGACCTGGATACTTCATTCAAAGCTTCACATATGCACCTTCTTCTGTCAATATGCACTTTAATTCTTCTGTCATACGCAATCTCAGATCAGTATGGATTTTGCAGGAAAAATCATTGACAGGGAGACCTTGGGTTGGAAGCCTACCTCTATGGCCGATGCTTCCATGCTTTCCATTTATGGGGTGAAACGAGGTTTCACCTACCTCCCCCTATTTCCATTAACTAATTGCATCGGGATCAGGATGGATCCTGACACCCATGAATGCCCCAGGTAAGCTCACGACTATTTTGAGTCAATTCTGGCATCCCGAGGCCATGCAACTCTTTCTCTGTAGCCAACTCGGGCGCTCCAGTCTTTTGCGTAACTCCATTCCATCGCTCCACGCAACCTCAGGCCATGACCTTACGCATCCCTTGCATGAAATTTTGGAATTTCACCTGTCAAGAGTCTTCACTCCCCTTTATTTCAAATATCTTGATGTTCGATCTTGCGAGATGAACCATCTAGATCAACGGTCGGATTTTCTTTAAACTTGATGGCCAAGATCATTTCATTGAACAATCTCAGCCGGCCACTGCTCGACAGGTGCTTTCCCATTCTTCGGGCCCCACTTTCCATATGACCGTGGGCTGTGATCATGGGACCAACTCTCAGGTGCGTCGGGATTTCGCATTTCACGAATTCACGTTGTGCTCCATGCTCAACCTCTGAGTCACGAAATCGCGATCACTCGCATCGGGTGGCATCTGTCTCCTTGCATTAGACGTCCCAAATTACTTCGACATTTTGGGACTTGGGATATCATCACTTCTCACTTCGGTCTTCCCGAAATGAATTTTCTTGCACTTCGGATCTAGCACCACGCGTCCTGCTGAAATGGATGGCCCAGATCATTTCACGACTTCGTGTTTCGTTAGTTTGCCTGACTCTTCCCTTTGACTGCTTCATCCTTCGAGTCAGTGAAATGATAATCTCACGCCATGTGCTCTTCCCAGTATCGATGGCTAGGATGGCCTCGCGATTTCACAACTCTTGTCGACGTTAAACACGATGTAACTTTATATCCCAATCACCCGATGGTCGTCGATCTGATCTGCCTGATGGATCTCTGTCATTGGAAATTGATCTTGCTCACTCACTTGATTTTCTTATATATCAGACTACTTCAAGTGTTGCACTTGGTGCTCACGACTGCGGCCTGTGAAAAATTTCTTGGATGACTGGTTGAAGGCTCAAGAAAGAAGAGGATCAATGAAGGAGGTAAAGAGAGAAGCGATCGACTTTAGGGAAAACACAAAGGCTTAGAGAAGATACTCTTCAGGCAAGTCGACAAGGAAAATAGGTCGATCAAATAGGTGAAGGCAAACAAAAGAAAACTATAAGCCAAGAGGAAAAAATTACGATCGGGTCTGCAAAAAGAGGAGAAACAGGCAAAATTACAAACCTAGGTAGAAACCACAGACCCACAAGACTCTGAAAATTTTATGTGATAACATTTGGATCCACAGAGGATGGCATGCTCCCTGCGAGATGCCAAGAACAAGTAGTTCTAGTGCCTTATTTGTTGGGTTATAGAATCATGCTAAAAAAACATCCTGCTGAGGATTACAGACCGATAATTACTCTAAACAAAATCAAATACATGGGCTCTAGAAAGAGCTTATTTATGTACAATCCTAGGCTAACTGAATTTTTACAAAGTGTTAGGTGAAAGAAAACTTCCACCATAACCAGCCAGACTGTTCGGTAATATAATTCTTCTCTTTACTACAAATAATCCATAAAAGGTAAGGGAAGTATGACAGCATAAAGAAAACATGTATTGGAACACTGGCAATACCTCTGAATGATGATAATATGAACAATTTTGTAGGCTCCAATTCTTTTGGAAAACATAGTTCCATATATAACCCCACAGAGTCGCAAAATTTATAATCAGGAAAGCTTGACTGGTAAGGAATTACCTCATGCACTTCATTGTTGCTCACTCTTCATTTAATGTTCTCAGAGTATACAAGTGGGTGGAGGATAGATGCAGGTTGGCTAGTCCCAAGTGATATTTTCTCACTTACAACTTCCAGGACAGGAATATCCTCTGTATCTCCTTCATAAGAGAAACATACAAACTCTACCTTCGACTCTAAAAAACTAGGAAAAAACATAGAGGAACCTTCCCTAGCTTTTGTTGCTAGCTTTTCATCTATCTCAGCTTCATAGTCAGGAGAAAAATCTTCTACATAATACACTTTCTCTTCGACATTCAGATATTCAGAAGAGATATGTTGATCTTCATGAATGCTTAAAACAACAGACACGTCTGATATGATTCCAGACGTTTCTATGTTATATCTATCATAATGAATGTCATTCAACACCTCATGCTCTTCATGACAAATGCTTTTTTCCACAATAATAACTTCATCACAAAACTGATCTTGTGACAGGCAGAGTCTTTATAAAGAAAAGAAAACTCATCACAATAGTTTTCATAAAGACACTCACCTGGAAAATAATCTTTGTAAAACGAATTGAAAGTTGCATGAAAATTGGTCAAAGAGCTGATGCTTGCAACAGGAAGAGATCGACACCAATCATGAGAATCCCCCTATAATGAATACTTGAAAAGATTAATTTGAATATATTCATGCACGATATGAAGTCGATGAATAAATTCATGAAAGTCCAACAAATGCTCAGCTGGTGCTTCCCACCCTTTTCCTCAAAACCTAGGAAGGCTACTTTCCCATTCATCTCTACTAGGTGGTGGGTTAGGGAAACCAACTAGTTTTGAAAAATCACAGAAAGAAAACATCTGATCTAAGATCCGGTCCATTTCATACTAGTGGAGTCACCTTAGTGGAGTTGTAACAGTGGAGTCAGCAGGTGCACAGTTGCAATCTTCAATGGTTCTGATATCTGATGCACCATTAGAATTAGAAGCTTCTTTGTCATTCTATCCCAGGGAAAAGTTTTCAATTCGTTCCCTGGAAATGATGCCAAGATTGTGAGAACTAGAAGTCACCTATGGATTGCGGAAGAGGTAAGCCTGATACCCATCAGTTTGTATGTCACAATGAATAAATTTAAAGGTGGTCTAATGGAAATAGACTCAGGATGGTATCATTCTAATTCGAAAACCTGGGTTGGAAAACACAAGCAGGTGAGGTCTTGGTCTAACTTCAGTCAGTGAGTTGAGTATAGTGGTGAGCAGGGGGAAGAACTTGAGGAGAGTGAAGAGGTCTGCTATGGACATCTGGTCTTCCAACAACCTAAGGGAGAAAATCTTCAAATACAAGATCCTCTTGGATTCATGGCTTCAGGAAACTGAAAACACTATAATAGTACTACAATCAAACATACATTACAATACAGTCACAACAACCTGAATGGATCATCCATTCCCAAGCGTTCAGTATCAGAGGGAAAAGAGAACACAAGAAACTGATTAGAACTTGTTGCAATGTCACTGTGATCAAACTTACATCACAAAAACATAACTACCCTTGACTAGACCATCCGTGCCCGAGCATTCTAACACAGTTGTTATAGAGGGATGAAAGGAAACTAACTTACATTAAACAAGAAGTCTCAAATACATATACATAACCAGAGAACCAGAGTGTTCATTAAAACTTTACAATTCGAGAGCTTAGCTCAACCATCAACCATAACAAAATATCAAAACTGAGTATTTATACTCAGAACAACCTACCAACACCAAGAGTGTGACCTGGCTACTTTATTCAAAGATTCACGTATGCACCTTCTTCTGTCAGTCTGCACTTGTATTCTTCTGTTAGACGCGATCTCAGATCAGTATGGGATTTGTAGGAAAATTCATTGATAGGGAGACCTTGGATTGACAGCCTGCCTCCACAGTCGACGCTTCCATGCTTTCCATTTACGAGGTGAAACGAGGTTTCAACTACCTCCCCCTATTTCCATTAACTAACTGCACCGGAATCAATATGGAGCCTGACACCCATGAATTCCCCAGGCGAGCTCATGACTCCTTTGAGTCAATTCTGGCGTCCCGAGGCCACACAACTCTTTCTCTGTAACCAACTCGGGTGCTCCAACCTTTTGTGAAGATCCATTCCATCGCTCCACATGACCTTAGGCTATGACCTTACGCATCCCTTGCATGAAATTTAGGGATTTCACCTGTCGGGAGTCTTCACTCCCCTTGATTTCAAATATCTCGATGCTCGATCCCGCGAGATGACCCATCTAGATCAATGGTTGGATTTTATTTAAAATTGACGGCCATGATCATTTCCTTGAACAATCTCAGCCGCCCGCCACTCGACATGCACTTTCCCTTTCTTCGGGCCCCACTTTCCATATGACTGCGGGCTATGATCATGGGTGCAACTCTCAGGCGTGTCAGGATTTCACATTTCGTGAATTCATGCTATGCTCCATGCTCAACCTCCGAGTCACAAAATCACAATCACTTGGATCGGGTGACATGCATCTCCTTGCATCAAATGACCCAAATCACTTCGAAATTTCAGGACTTGGGATATCGACACTTCTCACTTCGATCTTCCTGAAATAAATTTTCTTGCGCTTCGGATCTAGCGCCACACATCCTACTGAAATGGACATCCCAGATCATTTTGTGACTTCACGTTTCGTGACTTTGCATGACTCTTCCCTTTGACTACTCCATCCTGTGAGTCAACGAAATGCTAATCTCATGCCACATGCTCTTCCCAGGATCAACGACTAGGATGGCCTCGTGATTTCAGAACTCTTTCTGATGTTAAACTCAGCATAACTTTATATCATGATCACCTGATGGTCGTCGATATGATCTTTCTGATGGATCTTCGTCGTTGTAAATTTATCTTGTTCGCTTGCTTGATTTAATTTTATATCAGATTGCTGCAAGTGTTGCGCTTGGTGCTCACGACTGGGGCCTGTGAACAATTTCTTGGATGACTGGTTGAAGGCTCAGGAAAGCAAAGGATCAATGATAGAGGTAAAGAGAGAAGCGCTCAAATTTATGGAAAACAAAAAGTCTTAGGGTCAATACTCCTCAGGCAAGATGACAAGGAAAACAGGTCGATCAAACGGGTGAAGGAAAATAGAAGAAAACTACAAGTTGAGAGGAAAAACTTACGATCGGGTCTGCAAAAAGAGGAGAAACAGGCAAAATTACAAACCTAGGTAGAAACCATAGACCCACAAGACTTTGATAAGTTTATGTGATAACATGTTCCACTTGGATCACATTCCAATCAATCACATGATTAGGATCAGATACATAATTTTTTAATAAAGACACATGGAACACGTTACGAATTCTCATGGATGCAAGTAATGCTAGCATGTATGAAATTGGTGCTATCTTTTCTAAGACCTCAAAAGGACCACAATATCTTGCTGCCAAGTTTGGGCAGCTTCCAAATTTCAACGGGCTTCTCTTGGCTTTAAATTTTAAAAACACATTCTGTCCCACTTTGAATTCTCTATTTCTTCTCTTTCTATCAACATAACTCTTTTTCCGATCTTGTGTAAGTTTTAAATTCTTCCTAATTTTTACCATCTGTTCTTCCATTTCCTTTAACAACTCTGGCCCAATCACAACTCTTTCTATTGGGTTTGTTAGGAAAAAAAGATCGCGGAGCAATAAAATAAAATAATTGCAGAAATAAAGCACAAAATATACACAATACAATAGAGACATAGATATAATTGGTTCACCTAGTGTAGGCTACTTCCACCAGAGAAATTTCCAGGTATTTCCTTTATTATTATCCAACAAATGAAGGATACAACCTACAACACACCCACTGTAAATTCCTCTTCTTTCTCTCACAATCTCCTCACTCAAAATACAATATTCGCAATGATACATAGTTGAAATACATTTCCCTCATACAAGAGGGTTTCCTTATAGGGAAAAAAACCCTAACATAACTTCTATAGTCATATTTGTGACCTTATAATGAACGATCCAAATTTACAATGAAATTACAATATACATTTAAATGAAAACACATTGGAGTCCTGCTTTTCCCCGTACGTTGCAGAGGGGGTAACCCCCATCTGCAGTCCCCTGCGTGGAGGAGTGTACATTATTATGAGGTGTAAAATATTCATGGGGTATAAACACGACTGAAAACAAAGACCTCTGAATCAGGAAGGTAATCAGGTTCCACAACCAACAAGGTTATCCCAACTTATTGGTCTATTGCATTTTCTACTATAGAATGCTTCAAATGGGCTCATCTTCAATGATTTTTGATACCCATTGTTGTATGCAAAATCAACTAAATCGATATAGTCCTCCCACTTAGAAGGCTTTCCTATTACTTACATTCTCAACATATATTCAATTATTTGATTAATCCTCTCTATCTGCCCATCTAAGTATGGGTGATATGTTGTACTAAAATTTAAATTTGTCCCAAATGCCTTAAGCAACCCCCTCCAAAATTTGGAAGTAAACTTGGGATTTTGATCTGGAACTATTACCTTAGGCACACCATGTAGCCTAGCAATTTATCTCATGTAAATTTATGCAATATTGGTTGCCTTACGAGTTTCTTTTACTAGAATGAAATGTGCATCCTTTGTGAGTTTGTCCACGACTACCATGATGGAATCATGTTTCCTATTTTTACTAGGAAATTTAATAATGAAATCGATAGTAACAACTTCCCATTTCCATTCAAGAATGGGCAATGTTTGCAACAAACCTGTTGAATGCCTATGCTCAACCTTTACTTTCTGACATTCCATGCATCTAGATAAATAAACAATGACATCTTTCTTCATACCAAGCCAAAAATATTGGCCTCTTACAACTGTAATAGTTTTTTGATATCCAGCGTATATGGAATATGGCACATTATGCATCTCCTTTAAAACTAAATTTCTCAATTCCTGATAATTGGGAACACAAAATCTGTTCCTAAATAAGAGGATTTCATCCTCTTCTAGATTGTAATCCTTATATTTCCATTGTGTATCATTTTGTTGAAAGCTTTCCTTAACCTACATATAATGTTGATTTGTTGTTACAACTTCTAGAATTCTATCTTTTAAATTTGTTATGTAATACTAATGACTATAGCATGCATTTTATGCACCCTTTTGTTGAGTGCATCAACCACCTTGTTCTCTTTTCCTTTTATGTGCTTGATACCAAATTCACATTCGCTAAGAAATTTTAGCCATCTAGTTTGTACAACGTTTATTGTTGGTTATTCAAATAGATATTTCATACCACTATGGTCTATCCTCAATTCAAATTTTTTTAGGGAATTAACCTCCCTAACCCCTCACATAGGTAGTAATATATTTCCATGTAATAAAGATTGATATTAATAACTCCTAGCAATAAGGAAGAATAAGTCAAATGTAAGAAGAACTAATAGAAGCTTCCGCTTCTAGAATGATCTTACTCTAGATGGTTCTTTTAGAGAGATAGATTTAGTATAAATAGGAGTAGAGGGTATGTGAAGTTTTGTCTTGAGAATTATTGTAACAGAGCGTTGCTCTGCTAGAGGTTTCCCTCTCGAAGAGGCAAGTGAACATTGTTTCCTATAAATACATGTATTATTTTCATGATGTGGTTTCATCTATTGTGTTGTTCCACTCTTATTCTCTACAATATTTATATTTTCATCTATTATAATAGATCTGGTACCTTACAAGTGGTATCAGAGCACTTTCCTTGGCAGGAAATTGTGGGTTATTTTTTCAGGGTAGAAACATATTCTGACATCTTAAATCTACAGAGATATGTCATCCCATGCCTAAATCTACAGTTGGGGAAGAATACATGTAGCAACTACAAGTGGTACTTAAGCTCACATTGTTGGCCACCCTTGTAACCCATGTTGGTACCCTTTCGAGTGGTAGCACATGAGACATCACATGTATACGATTCGGCCTAGATATCATGAAGCCCTCCATAGATAAACCAATCGGTCACCCGACTGTTGTAGTGCCACCGAGAACACCACTCAGGAAGATACTCTCAAGTACCTGGGTAGTTGGGTAGTACGACTAAGGGCACGATCTAGCCTCCTTAGTTGGTGTCATAAGATATTGAGACGAGTACTACTATTGGACCCCACACGTATATCAGAGAGATATAGTACAAGGAAAACCATTGTATATAGAAACCCTTAATACCCTAACCCTTGGGATAGAAACATAACATATAATATTTATTGTTGTGCAACTTTACCTACTATATTATGGTTGTAAAATTACTACACATTTTTTCCTGTTAAGAATTCGTGCCTTTCAACACTGCAGTGTTCTTCATATCGAAGTATAACTCCACAGGAGTTGAAAAGAAATGAGTATAGTGATCCCATTGACACACTTATTTGGGATCTATCCCATTGGATTCCTCTCTTCACCCTTATTCATATGGTACCTATCATTTTTAATACAATTTTTTTAGTGGAACCGACCCCTTTTCTAGCACCCTTATTTGGTCCCTATCCCATGGATTCCCCTTTTTCCTTAATCGTAGTGGTACCTATCGATTGAAACCATTATTATCAATGGTCCCAACCACCCCTCCCAACCCCCTGCTTCTCCCCATATCCCATTTTCCTGACCATTTTTCCAAACGGCCACCACCCGCGCCCAAGAACTAAATGCATTGGTTGCTGACAACTTCCATAACAAGGAGGACATCAATAATATAAATGCATATCTCGCTCAATTCCTCTATTCAAATCCTCAAGGACCAATGTCCTAAAGCTTGTTTTGCTAGTGTATTCTTCTTTGATTTTTACTTGATGATAGGCCAATGTCATGTCAATCTTGGAGAATATATTTTTTCCCTTCAACTAAGCAAAGAGATGATCAATCCTTGGAAAATGATATTTATTCTCGACTGTAACCTTGTTCAACTATATGAAGTCAATACATAACCTCAACATTCTATCTTTCTTCTTGAAAACAAGATCCAGGGAACCATAAGGAGAAACATGTGGGCATATGTAACCTTTATTTAATAACTCTTCGATACGAGATGATATTTTATGTGAATCAATTGAATATGTTATTACAATGATGAGTATTCTATATATAAAGAACATATAGTGACCATGGTGACCATCCATGAAGAGATGCATCCCTTGGGTAATAAATATATGTATACTTTATATTATGCTTTATGATTTATACTTTAATATATATATATACTTTATATCATAAATATATTATTTCAATAATAATATTATAATTAATAATGTCATTATTAATTATCAATCTAGTAGAATGTCATTCCAATGTTTCCCAAACATCAACACTCCCTCTCAGCGAGGAAGACATTCTACATTATGCCAAGATTAAGTCTGAAGATTACCTTTGAAGATTACATGTGGATAGATCTCAAATAGCTTCAACATGTCACCATTACATCCATTACATTGCAATGCATATGTACTTCATCATGTGCACCCTTGTGACTTCATAGACAATGCATCCAAGGCCTGTGGGTAGTTCTCAAATAACTACAACATGTCCCCAGGACATCCACTACCTTACAATGCATCTGTACCTCATCACGTGCACCCTTGTGACTTCACAGTATGCATCTAGGGCCAGTGGGTAGCTCTCCAATAGCTACAACATGTCATCATGAGACTATCCAATTTCCCACAGAAAACTTGGATATCTTATGCATGACATCCCGTACCCTGTGATAACATATGTATCTCGTCTCTTCAACATGCATCTAGGGCTGGTGGGTAGCTCTCCAAAGGATATAACATGTCATCATGACATCCACTACCCTACGATAACATTTGAATCCATCACTCCCTCTGAAGAGGGACTATGTCGAGCTTGTCCCTGAAGTACTCGAACTTTGTCCTTGACAACGGATTTATAAGCACATACGAAACCTTCTCATCGGTAGCCACATATTGGAGCCTCACTCATCCATTCTACACCATATTGGAGCCTCATTTCTCCCTTCTGTACCAAGTGTCTATCAACCAAGTGTCAATTCCATGAGACAAACTCCAAATTTGATACCATAGGAGCTCACATCCATGAACTGTTGAACATGTGAATCTATACATCCTCAGATATCCATAGTGAAACATAACTTAACCCCATGCAACCAAGGTCTGTGGATAGCTCTCAATAGCTACAACATGTCCCTGGGACATCCACTCCCTGTGATGCATCAATACCTAATCATGTGCACTCCTGTCTCAATGCTAGCCCTTGGATATCCATAGTGAAACATAACTTCACCCCATGCAACGAAGGTCTATGGGTAGATATCAATAGATACAACATGTCCCTAGGACATCCACTTCCTGCGATGCATTAGTACTTGATCATGTGCACTCCTATCTTAGTGCCAACCCTTTTCATGCTCGATGAGAACAATCAGTGCCAACCCTTTTTCATGTTGGATGAGTTCCACATGTCTCAATGTGAACACGACTTCACCACATGCAACCAAGGTATATGGGTAGCTCTCAATAGCTACAATATGTCCCCAGGACATCCACTCCCTGTGATGCATCAATACCTAATCACGTGCACTCATGTCTTAGTGCCAACCCTTTTTCATGTTGGATGAGAAAAATCCTCTGAAGAGGGACCATACCAATATTGTCCCTGAAGTACTCAAACTTCATCCTTGACAACATCTTGGTAAACACATCTGCAAATTGATCCTTTGTAGTCACAGAACTGGAGCCTCACTGCTTCCTTCTGCACGATATCCCTGATATAGTAATATCTTATCTCTTTATGCTTCGACCTGTCATATACCACGGGGTTCTCTGACAACTTCATGCAACTCTGGTTTTCACACCAAATGTAGGTCTCCTTTAGTGTGATACCAAATAACTGAGACAAAATTTCTAAAATCCACACTACTACTGCACATGCTTCCAAATACTCAACTTCATCCATACAGAGCACCACACGTGACTGCTTTCTACATCCGGTGGAGCCTCCTTCTCCTTACTGTAGTACCCAAATCCCTCTGGAATTGATTGTTCAACTCCCTCTCGAGCATTGAATATCAACTGAATCTTCAACCTGCTGATTTCATCACTTGTCCTCCAAAAGAAGTCTCATCATCCTCTTCATTTAGGTCTTACCTACAAGTCAAATTCAGTCCAATAGGCATCAATATATGAAGCCACACTGCTTTGTGCCTTGTTGCACATGCTTCCACATACTCTTCCTCAGTCGTACTGAGTGCTACACACAACTTCTTCATGCTTCTCCATGAAACCATACAGGAGCCTAGACTAAAGCAATATGTCGAATCACTCTTCCGATCAGGAATAATTTCGGCCCAATCTAAATCTGAATATCCATATAACCTGAACTCATGGTCTGTCACATACCATCTTCCTATATAAAGTAAAATCCATAGTCTCTGAAGTCATTTCCTACAACAACTTCATATTTGGTACCGAAGGTGTAGCCATTGCCTTGCATCTTCACCTTACATAGTAAGTCCAAAAATTTAACCTTTAGTACAACTGTAATTTTCTTCATGCGTCCTTCACCATCGAATCGATCTTGTCCTCTGTCTATTCACCAATGCAAATAAAATCAACACTTAATTTCCACATGAGACACCTATCCCATTCTTTTCCTTTCTCCATCACTTATCTCTCTTATTTTCCCGTTCCCTCCTATGAGGGATTTAAGCCCCTTCTCGCTCTGGTACCATGTTGAATTTTTTATACAAGATGACATTGTATGTGAATGAATTGAATATATTATTACAATGATGAGTTTTATATATATAAAGAACATATGGTGACCATCCATGAAGAGATGTGTCCCTTGGGTAATAAATATATTATTATATATATTTATACTTTATATCATAAACATATTATTACAATAATAATATTATAATTAATAATATTGCTTAATAATTAATAATCTCATTATTAATTATCAATCTAGTGGAATGTCTTTCTGATACTGCCCAAACATCAATAGTATGTAACCTTTCTTTAATAACTCTTCTAGTTGCATTTTCAACTCTTTTAGCTCTGGCGTTCTCATTCTCTAGGGATTCTTAGATATTGGGGCATCTCTAGGCATTAAGTCAATTGAGAAATATATATCCCTCTTTGGTGGAAATCCTGGAAACTCCTCAAACACATATTTCTACTCTCTCAATATTGGATAATCTTCGAGACTTGGCTCCTTACCCTTCATTGGATCTTTTATATGGTATGCATATACCTGACACCATTTTCTAAAAGTTATTTTCAATTGCAATGTTGAAATCTCTTGGGAAAATATAGGCCTTGGAATAACTTGCATTGTCCTTGAATTGCCTTCTTCATCAAGGCATGCGAAAAACTTGTTATAACAATCTAAAATAGCACGATGATTTTCTATCCAATCCATACCAATCAAGAAGTCATAATATCCAAACAGTATGATGTTCAAATTTTCCTTAGTCTTAGTTCTATTCATGTTTATAGGGAATTCTTTAATGAGCTCATTAATTCTTCTCTTTGTTCTAGTAGCTATCTTAACTAACCAATATTTTTCATGCTTACATGTCTTCAATTTAAATATTTCAACTACTTTGGATCTATATAGCTATGACTAGCTCTAGAATCAATTAAAATAGTTGTGGGATGATTATCAATCTTACCTTCCACTTCAATCATGTGGGATTGATAGTATGCTTATCTATTTTCCAAGGCTCCATAGATCCTTGGAATGTTTTTTCCCATGTCCTCCATTGTCTCCTCATTTTTTATTCTATGGAAGGTCTTCATTTTATCTCCTTGATGATGAAAATATTTATACATGTTATCTCCTTCACATCCCCAACACTTTATGGGTTGTTTTCTTGGCCTCTTTCCCAAGGAATCTGTCATTTTATGATCACCTTGAGATGGTTTCCCTCGCTGATATGATTGAGATCTATTTATGATGAAAGGTGGTTTGAATCCTCTCTTCCTTTGATCCGCATTTTATTTCTTCTTTTAATCCCAATATCATTGGAAAGATGGCTTTCCTATATTCTTCTCATACAAATACTTGGCCTTTCTTATGGCTTCTTCTAAATTCTTGGACTTATGAAACTCAATTTTATCCTTGTAGAAGGATGGAAGTTGACTCAGGAACCTCTCAATTTTGAACTTCTCATCTATGATGAAGCTCATGTACCTAAGAAGTTGCAACAAATTTCTCTCATATTCATCCATGGTCATGTTACCAAGTTTGAGTTCAACGAGATATCACATCTTCTTGTCATAATATTTCTCTGACAAGTACTACTGCTAAAAATATTTCTTGAACTAGTTCGAAGAAATTCTTTTCTCATCAAGGTGCTTAATCTACTTTAGCTGATCTCACCACATAGATGTATTTTCTTGAAGGTGGTACATTGCAATTTTGGATTTTGCATTTGAACAAGTAGTTATGCAATTGGAAGTATTTCCTCATTCCTAGAAACCATTCTTTTGTATCTTCACCTTTCTTATTTTCTCCATAAAATGATGGTGGATTGATTTTCGTCAGTTCTCCTTGCAAGCTATCTGACCCATGTATCCTTCTATGATGCCTAATGGAATATACAATTGGGTTGCTTGTCGACCTTGAATGTGCACATGTTTTTCTGGTTGATTTCCCTAGGGAGTGATGATGTTTATGCCTACTAATACTCCTTGATCATCTAGATCCTCCATGATCATCCCTCCTATCATGAGACCTAGACACTTGCACTTGCTTAGCACTAAATTCTTTCCTCATGCCTGAATATTTGTTGACATTATTCTACATCATATTTAATATTTGAATTATCTCTTTTTAAACCTTCATGATCCTCTCATTATCAGCCCTATATCTCTGCACTTATTTTTCTAGGCTTCTCATAGTTACAAGCTCCTATGGGTATTTTTTCCCATTAGACTCATTCTCAGCATTAGCGATGTTGGCATGCATACCACTAATTTCTTATTCATGGTTGTAAGACACTTGATAATCCTCCATATCTCTAGTTCTCATGTAGGAACTAAAGTCTTCTTTTCTATATCTCTAATTCTACAAGAATGTGCATGCAATAATTGTTGTTAGAATTAAACATATTTCAAAATATTTATTAATTAGATTATAGGTCATTATTCATTTCAAATTATGAAGAATACTAATTCACTACTCCAAAATATTATTCCTTAAATGCATTCCTCTCCGAAACAACTTTCCAATGGCTATACTAATTCCTTATTCTGAGTTTTGAGCAAAAAGTTACAACATTCACATGTTGCAATTTCCACTTATTTATTGCTACATCAATATATTTTATATTTTTAAGAGAAAATCTAACACTTCATTCAAAATCATATGTCAACATATGTATCCTAATCTTCAATACATTTCCAATGACCATTTGTTTTCTCAAATTTGAGCTGAAAGTTATGGCCTGAAGACGTTTTGATTGTTTTACCCAATTTATCCTTGTATGCTACAGGTGTCTTATTTCTCTTGTGCATTTTGACATACATAGATCTTAAGTCTGGCTCCATATCTTTGTTATATGGTTCATAAGATTTCCATTGACTAGTCTTGTGCTGCAAATGAACCTCTAAGCATGGAGCTATGCCCTATGGAAGTAACTTTGGTGTCAAAATGTTACCCTCACTATTTTGGTTGTAACTTCCTCATACGAGTTCAGTTTTGTGAATTGTTTATCTCATTGGATAGTTATTTTCGAGTTCTTTTATTTGAGCTATAGAGAAAAGGTGTGCCTTGATACACTCTATTTTTGTGGGTTTTTATTGGCTAAAAACGTCATTTAGTCCCTCAAAAATTCCCTGCAAGTTAATGACCTTCAAAAATATGAAAAGTTTGAAAAATGTTACATAAAATTGACTTTTTTACTATTGTAGCATCCATTTAAATATGATCCATTGATCTCAAATCACATGCAATATGAATTGTTAATCTGACCACATCGATTCATCACTAATCAACAATTTCCTTTGGTCGTTCACATCTTCTTTCCCAAACTGTCGACCTGACCATCAACCATCAACCTAACTTCTCAACGACTAATTTTAACACAACTCTAAATCAGTCGAGTTGATCGTCAACATTCGATGATAATCATTGGAAAATGGAACTCCTTACCAATCCAGTTGATGCTTGACCATCAACTTATCGAAGATCGAAGATCGTCGATGACTGTAAAAAGAACTTCCCAAATTGGTCGACATGACTGTTGGCTATCAACCAACCCTGTTGGATGACGTGGAAACTATTGATGTGGAATGACACATGGATGTTCACATGGCATGGAAAATCATCCCAAGGTGTCAATTTGGCTGACATGGCATGACACATGGGTGCTGACATGGAATGACATGTCATCACCATCTTCCCTCCATCATCCATCGACCGATTCTCTTAGACTACTCGAACACCCCGTTGAATTGGCCAACGCGTGACTATCAACCCATCAACCCACTAATGATACCTCTTGTTTGATTCAAAACACTTCCTCGAATCGACCAACGCACGACCCCCATCGACCATTGAATATTTCCATTGGAAGATGAAAATACTTCGTTGGATTCAACCGATGCCCGGACCGTTGAACATCAACGATCAGAGATGTATTTTAGATGAATGAAATTATTCTCCATTTCTGCCGACCCGACCATCGATCGTTAGAATTTTCTCTTGGTGACCAAACCAATATCTTTGCTAATTCAACCGACCCAAACATCGGTCGTTGGCCATTTCTCTTATAAATTTCCACACTTAGACATTTTGACCAAAATCCCCAATGATGAATCTAAGTCATTGATCAATTAGTGAAAATTATCTTGGTCGTCAGTTCTATTTCTTCTCCTCAACGGCCAAAATGAACACATACTGTTGATTTGATCCATTTCAAAAAAACCCGAAATGAATCATGGTATTTTGTTTGATCAACCATTCAAAACAGTCAAAACTTATGGATTTTTAAATTTATTGTTAAGAACCAAATATCAATATAGCATAGAAAAACCTCAGAAAAAGTACTCAATGCCTTGAAAAAGAGATAATTTCAGATAATAAGCCTCTTCGAGGGGGAAACCTCCTTTTACCCCACTTAAATGTTCAAGTACAAGAT
>ML787194.1:49219-63259 GCA_009831015.1 Picea engelmannii
CATATTCCATCCATCTAATCTTACTCACTTGCATGGTACTTATATTCAATATTTCCTCTGTATTGCACTACTCATGCCATTTTACCTTTATATGACTATAGTGGTCCTCATCCACCTATTATAATGCCTCCTCAATCCTAAATTTAGTATGATGGGACTAGGGTTCAATAATTTTACCAAAGCGATCTCAGAAAATGGGTACACATGAGCCTTGTTTGACCACATAGATATGATGGTAGAAAGTTTCAATTGTACTAGAAGATAGAATCTCCCAGGTGCATGGTGATGAATAGTTTGTGTCATGGGAACTTTATTGTCGATTTTGTTATAAATGTTGTAGATAATTTGGAGTGTGCATAAATTCAAATCAACGTGGGAGTTTATATATAGAATGTGACATTCCAAAGGCTTCAAGATATTCGTAGCTTTTGACTTGCTTTTCAAATTTTTCTTACATGTTCAAAATTTGTAAATTTAAAAATTGGCAACCTCATAATATGTTACACCTCATATTGTAAAAGGTTCCACTTTCTGATCTTCATCACATTCATGGAAATTTGATGTTGGCTCCTTGGAGCTATTGAATCAACTTGGGGGGATTCACCTTTATGGATCCCTTTATCTTCATGGAAGCATATCATTTTATGTAGGTCTTTGGTTGGGGGAGTCTCACTTCTCCTTGTTGGAGACTTGACCAGGCCTTTCTTCTAGAGCATTCATTTGGGCGGTATCTTGCACAATTGATCATGCATCTTGTGGACCACTTTCTATTTTGGGATATGGAGCACTCTCCATGTTAAGAATATTTTATTGTATTTGTATGGAAGCATCTTCGGGGGTGCACTATTGAGGCATTATTTTACTATTTGATGGAGCAATTGACATGGTCAACCACTCATTTATAGGAGGCACATCACCTTCAAGTGCTATTTTTAGAGGATGTTTCTTAACTACTACATTATTTTATTATTATTTGAATTGTCATGGAGTTAGTTAGAAAAGATTGTATTTTATTGTAACAAAGATGAATTTCCCTCTATATAAAGAGGAGCTTCTCTCCTTTTCATGAGAGATTTGGCACTTGGATATTTAGGAGTTAGAGAAGTGATGAAGTATCAATATTAGGAATTGAAGCTTGATGGAACTCCTTTGAAAAACCATTCTTAAATATTAATGGAAGATTGAGGTATTGATCCAATTTGATGTATGGTTTATTTATGCCTTTCAATTTGTTTTTCATGTTGTTGTAGATTTTTGTTGTTGTCATTCTTTTATAAAAGCTTAGTAATGAATTTATTCATCTAGGAGTAAGCAATTTGAGGAGGCTCTCCCTTTTGCTATATTTGTTTTATTTATTTATGCCTATGTCCTCATTTTTATTATCAGCTAAGTTGCATATTTGGAAGCACATTACAACCATAAAACAACACATTTATAGTTTTATTTATGAGTGGAAATCTTAGCCTCTAAGACTAGTTTTCTACAACATATTTCTAGCAAATACTTAAGATTCAAATGTATCAAATTGTGACCTTTCTACCTTAAGTGCATAGCTTAAATATGAATGTATCAAATAGTTGCTTTATTTACTAATTTGTAGAAGATGGCAAAAAATCCTCTTCTATCACATGACTTGCTTCAAAGTAGTTTCTTGTGACACACTCTCTCATTTATCCAATGCCTTATGACTCCATTAGCTCATGATTGATAGGAACTATTTTCCTTCCATCTCTTTTTATCATTTGCGTGTCCTTCATTTTCATATCTTGTCCTCATCTTGACATCGTCCAATTATTACTCATGTAGTTAGATACTGGGGCAATTACATAGTGAATGGTGCAAATGATGATAGGAGACTTGATAAAAATCTAAGGGGAGTACAATTTTTTTTTTTTTTTTTAAACAATACAGTGTTGTCAGATATCCGACCCCATGAAGTTTGAATATGATGGAAATGCCATAGGTATGACACCCTATGGAGTCAGATATCTGATGACCCAAGGAACAGGATGGTTCGACTCCATGAATTTTGCGTCCGATGACCACGACATAGGTCTGACACCCTTATGGAGTCAGATATCTGAACCCTATGGGGCAGGATGATCGACGACCCAACCACTGATTTGACAGCTTCGGAAGTCAGATATCTGACAGCTATAGGGGAAAAATGATCGACGACCCAACATTTGATCCAATGGCTGTGGAAGTCAGATAACCGACTGCTTCTATTATGTGTCAAATAACTGACAACGTTCCACTGATGCTCAAACAAAAATAATTCCGTCGAATTTTAGACGCATAAATATCGAATTTCAGACAAATTAGCCATTGGATTTTGGGTACAAATGTAGTTGTGTCTAGGTATAGGTATAGGTCTATATGTGGCGAGGAAAGGAAAGAAAATGCAAGGCATGGTAAGGCAAGGAAAGGAATGACAAGGCAAGGCATGGCATGTGTTATGACATATAGTTGTCAAGGGCAACATATTGTCCAAGTTCATGGTTTGCATAGGAAGCGTCTAAGTGGAGCATACAGAGAAAATCATTTTGGGCTTAAAATACAAACAGGTGGGCCCAGTTTTCAATGGCGGAAATCCCCGATGAATTTCAAATTAGTGGCTCCCGAGTATCTCGAACTATAGAGTTGCGTGAAGTATAGCATTGGAGCAAAGAGTCCTGAAGTGCCGAAGTCCCAAAGTGTCGAAGGCCTGAAGTCCCAAAGGGATGAAGTAATTCTCAGCTGTTCGATTCAAGTGGGCCATGTGTCGTCATATTCTCAGCTCCAGAGGTTTTACTTGGAGGGAAATGGAGTTTGAGAATTGAAATTCCTGAAGGTCGATCCGTGAAGCAAATCTCGGTCGTTGTTTTGAAGGGGATAATCTAATCTGTCAATATAAAAAGAACCAGAGTTGAGCCATTGATCAGAGGGCCTAATCTTAGATCGCAAGATCAATGGTCATAAAAAATTGTGGGGTCGGAAGGTGTGCATGTTTTAAAATCTTAGGGGCAGGCCGCAATCGAAACCGTGGCTTTTAAAAAAGGGACACGTGGCAGTTCATGGTGAATTGCGGGGACAAAAGCAGTTTTCTTTCAGACCACTCTTGGTAGTGCCCACAATCGCACAATTGCATAGGGTCATGGCCCTAGGTCACATTGAATATGGAGCGATGGAGAGGAGTTCCGTCAAAGGCCGAAAGCGTTTGTATTTGTAACAAAAGAAGATCTGCATGGCCTCGAGACACCGGGATTGACTCGAAGAAGTCATGGGAACCACCTGGAAAATTCATGGGTGTCAGTCCTCGTCATGATCCCGATGAAGCCAGTTAATGGAAATGGGAGTGGTGGTTGAAACTTCAACTCACTCCATAAATCGAAAGCAGGCTGAGGACATTCGCGAGTGCAGATTGGTAATCTAAAGTTTCCTTCTGGACATATTTTCTTGCAAAACACATAACTAAGGCGAGCTCGTGTCTGACCTGAGAAGGACTGCACAGTCTGACAAAGGAGGCACCGACTGAAAAATTTAAATGCAGTGGTCTGATCATGCTCCCGGTGGTTGCAACATTTCTGAGTATATATAGGCAGTTTTAGTATTTTTTTTATGGTCGATGGTTGAGCTAGGCTCCCGTATTGTAAAGTTTTGATGAAGCTCTGGTTCTCTAGTTATGTATTTATTTTTGAGACTTCTTGATTAATATAAGTCATATTTCTTACTCCATATTATTTGCCTCCGATACTAAGAGATTTCATGATTGACTGATTCACATGGATTGTTGTGACTATATTATGATGAATGTTTGATTATAGTGATGTTATAATTTCTTCAGTTTCTTTGAGATTTGAATTAAAGAGGATCTTGTGTTTAATTTTTTCCTCCTTAGGTTTTTGGAAGACCAGATGTCCATGGCAGACCTCTACACCCTCCTCAAAAAATTATTCCCTCTATTCACCCTTACTACAACTTACTAACTGAAGTTGATTCAAGACCTCAACTGCTTGCGCATACCAGTCCAGATTTCTAAGTTAGAACGATATTTTCTTGAGTCTGTGGCCATTTGAACCCCTTTAAATTTATTCATTGTGACATAAAAAACCGATGAGTACCGGGCTTACCTCCAATGCAATCTAGAGGTGACTTCTAGTGCTAACATTTATGGCGTTGTTGCCGAGGAACAAATTGAAGAACTTTCCCTGGGATAGAATGACAAAGAGCTTCTAATTATGAAGGTGCATTAGATATTAGAACCATTGAAGATTGTAGTTTTCACTTGACGACTCCACAATCAAAGACTCCATTGTGGAGGATCCTTATAACAAAAATATGATCATGCATAAAGGGATTACCAAGTATCAGTTTATGAGCTTACTTCATGAAATCTTGTTTTTCCTTATCAACTCATTCCTGTCTTCCCCTTTACATATAAAGAGGATTATCCTCTGCTTTGTCTATTTAGAATATTATAAGCCGTCCTTTATTAATCCATCCTTCAAAGAAGAAGATGTCCCTTCTTCTTGTGTTGTAGATGTTTATCTTGTGTCTTCACCGCAACCTATTCATAAGGATGAAATTCATATTGAACCCCCCCCTAAATTCAATCACCCTTGAAGCCTTGAGGAGGTTGAAACTGAACCAAAACCTTCTCAAATATCATCACATCCTGTTGTTACTATTGAACCCTGCCATCAATGTGTTAAAACTCATATTCAGCCCACTATTTGTCAAACTAGGATCAAAGACAATATGTTTAAACCTTTAAAGCTTCCATATCATCATCATCCTTATCCTCTTGATTTCGTTGAGTACTTTCCTCAATTTTCTGGAAAGGATCATGTTACATATGAGAGGCATATGGAGGATTTTGAGAACATTATTGATCAATTTGAGATAGTTCATGAGGATGTTACAATGAGTTTGTTGTCCAAATCCTTGTTAGGAGATGTTGTTGTATGGTTTAAGGGTTTGGGAGCTAACTCCATTGGTTCCTGGATTGAATTATGCAATACATTTTTAAAGGGTTGGGGTGAGAGCATGTCATTTGATCAATACCTACATGAGTTCACTACTTTGAGAAGGGGAAAAAAGGAAGTTATGTATTATTTTAATCGAAGGTTTCACAACTTGTATTGTAGCCTGCCCCTGGAAATTAAACCTTCTGAGACCGCTGGCATGGTGTATTACATAGTGTCTCAACACTTTGACCTTGTTTTGTATCTTAGGGAAATAACATCTACATCTCTATCACAGTTATTCATGGATAATGAGAAAGTGGAGGAGATCCGTCAAGCTTGTGGCAGGATTCAAAGTCAGTATCATGTCAACTCTGAACATGAGGCAGGTTTTACTTGCTTTCCCTATGAAGGAAAGACCGTGGATGATTTTGTCCTCGAATCAGGTATCTTAGACAACCTTGTTTTTGAGGAAGTCATTGTCTCAAACATTGACCAAGAGTTGTCGAGAGCACCCTGAAACAAGACGTTTTGAATGTCAAGAGTCAAAGGTTTTTTATGAACATACTAGTGATGTTGATGAACAAAATTTTTCTATGTTTTGTTTGGACCCTTTTGGCACAATTCTGGTTTATGATGATGATTTTGATCCTTGTAAATTCTATGGAGGTGTTGAAATGGATTTTCATATGCATTTGATCTATCATCCATCAACCACAAATGAATAGCCCTATGTTGATGAAAATCATGTGTATGAATAGATAGAAGTAGCAATTACTATTGTTCCTGAAGTGGATATTTTTCACAGTTATATTCTTGATGAAATTATTGTTTTAGATATTGATCATAGATATGAGGGGAAACCCAATTTTGATGAATATTATAATGATGATGAGAAGCAGACTATCCCCATGGTATGTGTAGAGATGATCAACAATCAGCCCACGGGTGGTTCTGAAGTTATGAAGAAGATTTTTGACCCACAGATGCATGTGTATGTCATTCAATCAGGTGTGCCTGTAGAAGACATCAAACAAATTGTCAGTGGCTATGACACAATGAAGGTAACCTTCCACAAGTTAATCATGTGTTGCCTTCAGTTTCATGACCCTGTCGATGAGTACATAGAGTTATACTTCTCAAATTCTTTGGAGCATGCAGGCTTGATATTTTTAGCAGCATTTGAAAGTAATATGGACGATCATAAGAATGAAATTAGTCAACTTCCACACTCTCCTTTTTTTTATGGATCACTTGTAGTGAAGCGAAGGATTCAATTATCAAATATTTTGAATGGCTCCGGTGGAAGTTTGCCTTCACCTAGCCCATTGTAAAATTTAGTTAGATTAGGTTTTGTACATAAATAAGATCCTTCTGAAGCATGTGTGTTTGTTTTCCTTTCCTAAGTAGAATAGTGTACATGTGATCCTCCGCAGGATGCTTTTGAGCATGACTCCATAGCCCAATGCAGAAGGCGATTGGAACTACTTGTTCTTGGTAGCTCATAGGAAGCATGCCATCCCCTGTGGAGCCAAATGTTATCACATATAGTTTTCAAGGGTAGCAGGTCATCCAAGTTCATAGTCTTCACAAGAAGTGTCTGAGCACAACATGCAGAGCAACTCATTTCAGGCTTAAAAAAAAACAGGTAGGCCTAGTTTTCAATGACAGAAATCCCCTATGAAGTTCATATTTGCAGCTCCTGGATATCTGGAACTGTAGAGTTGCGTGAAGTATAGCACCAGAGAAAACAGTCTCGAAGTGCCGAAGTCCCGAAGTCCTGAAGGGCCGAAGTAATTCTCAATCATCTGATTCAAGTGGGCCACGTGTTGTCAGATTCTTAGCTCTGAAGGTTTTACTTGGAGGGAAATGGAGTTTGAGAATTGAAATTCTTGAAGTTCGATCCGCGAAGCAAATCTCGGTCATTGTTTTGAAGGGGAAGATTCGATCCATCAATCTAAAAAGCGCCAGAGCTAAGTTGTTGATCAGAGGGCCTAAACTTAGATTGCAAGATCAATGATCATGCCAAATTTTAGGGTTGGAAGGTGCACATGTTTTAAAATCTCAAGGGCGGGCTGCAATCAGGACCGTGGTTTTTAAAAAAGGGGTGCGTGGTTGTTCATGGTGAATTGCGGGGACAAAAGCGGTTTTCTTTCAGACCACCCTTGGTAGCGCCTGCATTCACACAATTGCATAGGGTCATGGCCCTAGGTCACATTGAAGATGGAGCGATGGAGAGGAGTTGTGCCAAAGGTCAAAAGCGTCTGTATTGGTCATAGAAGAATATCTTCATGGCCTCGAGATGTCGAGGTTGACTCGAAGAAGTCATGGGCATCGCCTGGAACATTCATGGGTGTCAAGCCTCGTCACGATCTTGATGAAGGAAGATAATGGAAATGGGAGTGGTGGTTGAAACTTCAACTCACTCCATAAATGTAAAGCAGGTTGAGGACGGCCGCGAGTGAGGATTGGTAATCCAAAGTTTCCTTCTGGATGGATTTTCCTACAAAACACATCATTGAGGCGAGCTCGCATCTAACCTGAGAAGGCCTGCACAATCTGAAAGAGAAGGAACCAACTGAAAAATTTAAATGCAGTGGTCCGATCACGCTCCCGGTGGTTGCAACATTTCTAAGTATATATAGGCAGTTTTAGTATTTTTTTATGGTCGGTGGTTGAGATAGGCTCCTGTATTTTAAAGTTTTGATGAAGATCTGGTTCTCTGGTTATGTATTTGTTTTTGAGACTTCTTGATTAATCCAAGTCATCTTTCTTACTCCATCTTATTTGCCTTTGATACTAAGAGAGTTCATGATTGACTAATTCACATGGATTGTTGTGACTGTATTATGATGAATGTTTGATTATAGTGTTGTTATAATTTCTTTCAGTTTCTTTGAGATTTGAATTCAAGAGGATCTTGTGTTTAAGTTTTTCCTCCTTAGGTTGTTGGAAGACTATATGACCATGACAGACCTCTACACCCTCCTCACCAAAGTCTTCCCTCTATTCACCCTTACTACAACTTATTGATTGAAGTTGATTCAAGACCTCAACTTCTTGCGCATACTAGTCCAGATTTCTGAGTTAGAACGATATTTTCTTGAGTCTATGCCCATTTGAGCCCCTTTAAATTTATTCACTGTGAAATAAAAAACTGATGGGTATTGGGCTTACCTCTAATGCAATCTCGAGGTGACTTCTAGTGCTAAAAGCATGGAAATTCAAGTCAAGGAAAGACATGGCATGGAAAGGCAAGGCATGGCATGACATGGAAAAGCAAGGCATGGCATGTCATAGCATGGAAAGAAAAGGCAAGGCAAGGTAAGGAAATGCAAGGCAAGTTAATACAACACAAGGAAATGCAAGGCATGGCAAGGAAAGGCATGGAAAGGAAGGGCATGGCATGGAAAGGCAAGGCATGGCATGGAAATTCAAGGAAAGGCGGGGCAATGCAAGGCAAGGCAAGGCTAGACATGGCAATGCAAGGTAAAGCATGGCAAGTCATAACAAGGCAAGGTCTAGGTATAGGCCTAGATCTTAGTATGGCAAAGTAAGGAAAGGAAATGAAAGGCATGGAAAGGAAAGGAAAGGCATGAAAAGGAAAAGCATGGCACAAAAATTCAAGGAAAGGAAAGGCATGGCATGGCAAGGGAAGGCATGGCATGGAAAGTGAAGGCAAGCCAAGGAAATGCAAGGCTAGACATTGCAAGGAAAGGAAAGGTCTAGGTATAGGTCTAGGTCTAGGTATTGCAAGGAAAAGAAAGGAAAGGAAATGCAAGGCATGGAAAGGTGAGGAAAGGCATGAAAAGGAAAGACATGGAATGGAAAATCAAGTCAAAGAAAGGCATGGCATGGAAAGGAAAGGCATGGAATGGCATGGTGTGGAAAGGCAAGGCATGACATGACATGGAAAGGCAAGGCAAGGAAATACAAGGAAAGACAATGCAAGGCATGGCATGGCATGGAATGGAAAGGAAAGGAAAGGCATGGCAAGGAAAGGTAGGGCATGGCATGGAAAGGAAAGGAATGGCATGTCATGACAATGAAAGGAAAGGAAATGTAAGGCATGACATGGCATGGCATGGAAAGTCAAGGCAAGGAAAGGAAAAGAATGACATGGGAAGGAAAGGAAAGGCATGACATGGCATGGCAAGGAAAGGCATGGCATGACATGACATGGAAAGGAGGGGAAAAGTAATGCAAAGCAAGGAAATGCAAAGCAACGAAATGCAATGCAACGAAATGCAAGGCATGGAATGGAATGGGATGGCAAGGAAAGGCATGGCATGGTAACACAAGGCATGGTATGGCATGGCAAGGAAAGGCATGGAAATGAAAGGCAAGGGAATGCTAGACCTAGAAAGGCAGGGCAAGGCATGGAAATGCATGGGAAGGCAAGGTATATGTATAGGTCTAGGTATGGCAAGGAAAGGCAAGGAAATGCAAGGCATGGAAAGGCAAGGAAAGGCATGGTATGGCAAGGAAAGGAAAGGAAATTCATGGCATGAAAAGGTGTTATATCCCTAAAATTCCCTACCTATGAATACATGGCATTGGCCTTTCTACTTGCACAATTTTCCAAACTATTGTTGAGGATCTCTCTTTAAAAAAACATTTTTTGGAGTATGTACCCACCCTACTGCACTAGTGCTCCCGTACATATGCTAGTTGCATGATAGATAGCCCCCGTACATATGCTAGTTGCATACTAAACAACCCTTGTTTACCTCCAAAAGCTGCAAAAAATAAAAAGTTGCAAGGAATTCAATGGAGTTTATGGGCTATTGAGGGTTTCCCAAATATACCTGTTGTAGCCTGTCCCCAAACCAAATAACTATCCTTTTGTCATATAAAAGGAGGTATTGGGGTCCCATTCCAACATCAAACATTAGAACAATGAAACTCTTCCCAAATCCCTTTTTCCTCTGTGCCCAAGTATTTGCAACCCCTTCTGATTTTTTTCCTTAGTATTCCCTCTCTAGCTTTTTCTCCTATACAATCCCTTCCCTTCCCCTGAAGTGATCAGCTGATTGTGAGAGAAATCATTAGGATAGTGCACTTGGAGAAACATTAAGAGGAGCCTAAGCCTAGTCCGAGATCCTCTTAATGTTGCTCCATGTGCACTATCCTAATGCTTTCTCTCACAATCGGCTGATCACTTCAGGGGAAGGGAAGGGATTATATAGGAGAAAAGGCTAGAGAGGAAATACTAAAGAAAAAACTCATAAGGGGTTGCAAATACTTGGGCAAGGAGGGAAAATGGATTTGGGAAGAGTTTCATTGTTCTAATGCTTGATGTTGTAATGGGACCCCAAGACCTCCTTTTATATGACAAAAGGATGGCTATTTCATTTGGGGATAGGATACAGCGGGTGAATCGGTTGGGAAACCCTCAATAGCCCATAAACTTCGTCGAATTCCTTGCAATTTATTTTTTTTTTGCAACTTTTGGAGGTAAACGCGGGTCTTTTAGTATGCATCTAGCATATGTATATGGGTTTTCTAGCATGTTGCAAGCATATGTACGCGAGAAGTAGTGCACCAGGGCACATACATGCTCCAAAAAATGGTTTTTTAAAGAGAGATCCTCAGCAGTAGTTTGGAAAATTGTGCAAGTAGAAAGGCCAATGCCATGTATGCATAGGAATTGAATTTTAGGGCTATAACACCTTTATGCATACATTCCATGAAAAGTTGAGCCATAGTGGAGGTTGTAAATGGGTATTGAGGAGAACAGAAATGAGCATACTTGGAAATACGATCAACTATCACCATGATGACTGATTTATTTCCCGATTTAGGTAAGCCTACAATAAAATCCATAGATATATCCCACCAAATAGCAGGTGGAATCGGAAGTGATTGTAGTGTGCCAAGAGATTTGATTGTTTATCCCTTGTTGCGTTGACACACATCACATTTAGACACAAATTTATGAACGTCCTATTTCATACCATCCAAGAAAAAAAAAATGTTTGACCCGGTCATAGGTTTTGGACAACCCTGAGTGCCCACCTATGGGTGTAACATGAAGCTCAGAAAGTACCATGGATTTAAGTTTTGACTAGGTACTTAAATATAAACGACCTTTCTATCGAAGCTCATCATTGAGCCAAGAGTATCCCAGGGAGACTGGAGAATTGGACTGCAATTGTTGTATCAGATGTGAAATTTTGGAATCTTATGGCCATTCCTGGCAAACAGCTTGGAGCCAATCTAGTACAATGAAGGAGAGAGAAAAAAGGGACCCTTCATCTTCATATTTTCTGGAAAGTGCATCAACAACCACATTGTCTTTTCCTTTCTTGCAAATAATCTCATAATCATATCCAAAGAGCTTAGTCACCCATTTTTGTTACTCAGGGGAGGAAAGGCGTTGTTCCATAAAATACTTGAGACTTTGATGATTTGTCTTAATTTGGAAGCATTTCCCCAAAAGATAAGGGCACCAAAGATCCACGACACGCAAAATAGCCAACATTTACTTTTCATAGATTGATTTTCCCAAATTTCTCTCTGACAGTTGTTTGTTGGTAAAGGCCAAAGGCCGACCCTCTTGCATAAGGATGACAACAATTCCTTTCCCAAAATCATCACATTCCAAGACCAAGGTATTTGTGAATTCAAGAAGGGACAGGACTGGAGTGGTGCACATAGCCATATTCAAGGTTTGAAAAGCCCAAGCAACTACTGGAGTCCAAGTGAAAGAATTATTTTTAAGGAGATCAATGAGAGGTGTCGCAATATTTCCATAATTCTTAACAAACTTGCGATAATAACCTGTTAAACCAAGAAATCCACGCAATATTTTGAGAGTATTTGGGTGAGGCCAATCTTGCATAGCTTGAATATTTTTAGGATCCACCCTGACACCAGCCTTGCCAACAATGTGACCCAAGTACTTGACTTCCGAGGCTCCAAAAGAACATTTTGATTGTTTGAGGAAAAGTTAGTGTTGCGAGAGTAGATGGAGAATTTGATCCACATGGGAAAGATGAGATTGCCAAGTTTTACTATAGATGATAATATCATCAAAGAAAACTATGACAAAATGACGAAGAAAAGGATGGAAGACATGATTCATGAGGCTTTGGAAGGTGGAGGGGGAATTACATAGGCCAAAGGGCATGACCAAAAACTCATAGTGACCCTCATGAGTTCGAAAGGAAATCTTGGGTATGTCAGCTTCTTGCATACGTATCTGCTGGTAGCCAGAATGCAGATCATGTTTAGTGAAGTACTGAGCACCACTCAACTCATCCAAGAGATCATCAATGACAGGAATGGGGAACTTGTCCTTGATGGTGAGATTATTGAGGGAATGAAAGTCAGGACACTTGCGCCAAGTACCTTATTTCTTAAGTACCATAACCACAAGGGAAGAATAAGGGTTGGTACTCGGGCAGATAACACCCGCTTCGAGCAATTCCTGCACTATTTTCTCAATTTCGTTCTTTTGGGAAAAGGGGTGGCGATAAGGGAGAACATTGGGAGGAAGACTACTAGGAAAAAGGGGAATGGAATGATCATGAACACCACGAGAAGGAGGAAGGCCCTAAGGGGTTCAAAAAATATCTTAATGTTTGAAAAGGATAGCTTGGAGGTCAAGATGGACAGAGGGTGTCTCAACATCTTGAATAGAATGGATTTGAGAAATGATACCAGAGTGGCCTTTCTTGCAGAGATTTTCCATATGATGGGAACTAATGATCTCAGGAGAACCAACTGTGAGGCCTTGGAATTGATACTTTTTTCCTTCCTGTTGGAATTGCATGGTTAATTCCTTAAAATCCATAAGAATGGGACCCAAAGTGCATAACCATTCAACACCTAGCACAATTTCACAACCTCTCGTGTCAATGGAAAACATATGAGATTTCAGTTGGTAATGTCCAATTTGAAGACAAACATTTTCACACCGCCCACCACATTTCATGGACCCACCATTAGCTATCATGATTTGAAAATTATTGACAACACAAATATAGCAATTGGTTTCCCGGGCAATTTGACGATGAATAAAATTGTGGGTGCTACCACTGTCAACAATGATGATGACCTTCCTGTGCTTAATGTAGCCAATGAGCTTGATCATTTGGGGGGTCGAGACTCTAGTGAGGGCATGCAAGGAAATAAGTGGGTCAAATTCAGGTGGGTTAGAAGGCTCTTGGGTGGCATCGAGAAGGGAGGGTTCTTCAATAAGGGGAATGGTCACATCCTCTTCAGGAACATCTTCTGAGATGGCCATAAATAGTTTTTGTTCCTTACACTTGTGCCTCGGAAAATATTTTTCATCACAATTATAGCAAAGATGTTGGATTACTGAGAGGGGGGGTGAATCAGTAATAGCATAATTATAATCCTTTTTCTTCAAATGTTATATCAATGTAGAATTATTATCCAATAATGAGCAGTAATAAATAAACAATCACACACATACACAGTACACCAGTGTTTTACGTGGAAACCCAAATTGGGAGAAAACCATGGAATGATTTTTCTTATATGTCTTGAAGAATTACATTCATTGGAAGCACCAACTTCCTTTGTTTTCTAGCTGTAACTGGAAGGAGGCTCCAACCCCCTAGTTTCCCAGGCTACAACCTGAGGGAATCTCCAACTCTCCAAATCTTTGGCTACAACCAGAAGGAGGCTACAACCCCCAATGTTCTCCGTCTACAACTGGAAGGTGGCTACAACCACCTGTCCTTGCCCCATCCTGCCACCCTGAAGTAGAAGTAGAATGATGGAACCACTTTCACACTATCACCGTGAGATATACCGCTGTAAACTTGTACCAATAAATCTGAACCATGCATCAACCATGCATTAACTTGTACCTCAACCTGTAATCAACCTGTACCATAAACAAGTTCATCAACCATGCACCAACCTATAATCAACCTGTACCATAAACAAGTGCATCCAACCATGTACCAAATATTTTTCAATCATGTTTCAACTACTCATCAACTATGACTCATCAATATGTACCAACATCATCAACTACTTGTCTCAACCATGTACTCAACATGTACCACAACCAAAATCCCTCATCAATTTTATCATCCAAATATGATTTGTAGCTCTG
>ML787194.1:70092-89371 GCA_009831015.1 Picea engelmannii
GGACAAACATTGATAGTATAAGGTATTAGTGCTTAGATTGGCATGTTTGAAGAAATGAGAAAAATAACTTCTATAAGTACTCAAATCTCTAAAAGGTATAAACTATATCAATGTAGATTTAAATAAATCTAAACTAATATAGAGTCTCAAAGCAATGTGAAGTATGTGACCATAAAGAGTTGGAGTTGGAGTTGGAGTTTGATCAATTTTCAAAAACAATTCATAAATATTGGTATACATAAAATGACTCCCTAAAATTTTGTCATGCAATTTATTCATTATGGTAAATAGCCTTTTGTTGTAGCAGTTTATTCACTATGGTAAATAGCCTTTTGTTGTAGTGATGTGCAGCCATTTGAAGAAATGAGATGCATTCTCCCTTCCCCTTTATGTATAGTTCACTCTCAAATAGTATGCACCCTATGGTTGTGTTAAGATCAATTCCCACGTCTGAAATTTTCCTCCCCTTTTCTATTTTCCCAACTTCTTTCCCCCCCTTCTTTTTCCTCTTCTATACTTACCATTTTTCCCCTTTTCCTTTTTCCCTTCTATTCTCCCTTTCTAGTTCTATACTTAGTCATTTTTCAGAACGGCGGGTTCCCGAGTTGGTGGACTCGTGAATCCTCATCTCCAATCTGCATTTTCACATATCGTGTCCGCCCGACCGCCACATTATCCCATACTTAGCCGTTTATGTGATCGCGAGTTCCTGGGTTGGCGAGGTCGAACTCTTATATCCCATGTTCCATGATATACATTTTTCATCCAAAAGATCTGTGATCTACATTTTGACCCCCGGACTCCTCGAGCTTCCAAGAATCTCATTTATCCTATGTTGAGTTTGTCTTACCAATTCACAACACTTAGCCATTTTTCGATCTTCTCCATTCACAGGTTGGCGGGTTCCCAGGTTAGCGGATTCATAAAAGTCTCAAATCCAATTCCACTCCTATCTGTCCCCGCCACCTTCGTGCTTTTCCCAATGCACATTTAGTATGGTTTAATGATAATAACTCATTATGCAGGTCCCATAAATATTGTCATTGATAGGCGAAGGGCTCAAGGAACTTCCTCATTAAACCACATTAAACCATGATTTGTGGAAGATTATATATTATCTCTCAAGCACATGTTTCTAAGATTATCTAGATCGAAAATAACACTCTCTTCAAATTATGGTAGAAACAGCTCGAAAGCAGTTCTGTGGAGATACCTTGAACATCTTTGGACAATAAGATCATAATTTTCAATGTTCTAGAGCATACTCTTATTATCCATCCCCTTCTGCTCAGAAGGAAGTAATTTGGACGTCTAACATTGCGCGCGCAGGTTGTGTTCCCGAAGTTTTTGACTGCAAGGAATTGGTTTCCTGGTGCGCTGAGAAATATATACCAAGCTAGCATATAATTCCACTCCAGGACCATTCTCTTGTTATTATTTTGCCTCAAGTATTATGTAAGATGTTGAGACTCCTAGAGCCAACGCTCACCTTCAAAGGTGAAGATTGCAAAGACATTTTGAAAAAAAAGACGACAGTGGATTGGATCTCTTACCAAAATTCTTGGAGAATCCTTCTACCATCCCTGAGGATATTACCAGACTGCAGGTTAGCTTTCTCAAAAACCCATTTCGGGAAATTGCCTGGTTATTTACCATAATTATGGGCTAAGAAAATACTTCTAGCATTTCCCGTATGATTCCTTACATCTTATATTTTATCATCAAGGAGTAGGCCATTTTAGATTGGGGGAAGTTGATTTCCGTTGAAATCTCTTCCCAATTATCTCAATATAAAAAGGATAAGAAATTTTTTATGTTGTCTTATTTGGTTTTCGCAATAGCACATTGCTGTCAATTTCCTAAATTATCTATATGCAAAAGGGTGAATTGTGAATTCAACCCCGTAACCTTTTGGTACCAAGTGTTATGGAGGCACAAAGCTTCCTTGCATTTTTATTAAATTTTCAACGACTTTGTCTCAGTTTTTAAAGTGTTATTTTTTGGACGAGATACCCCAATAATATCTTCTCAAGCTAGTAAATTTTTGGATTAAAAGGGGACTTTGGAACAAATGGAGAATTACAATGTCATCGGGATTTTTGGATCTAAGGAAAATCCTTCCTTTCTTCTATGCCATATATCTAATAGAATGTTTGTCACAGAAGTTGCAAGGCAATATAACTTTTGGCTGCACTTTTTTCATGAAAAAAGAAAAAAACAATTTATACCATTGCCTTGGAAAGTTAGGGATTTTGTATTCAGAAATATGAACAAAATTGATGAATTCGCTAGCCACTTCCACAACTTGAATCTCAAGTACACTTAAAATATTAGAGGGTTTGACCCTAATGTAATATTTGTGGAACATATGTTAACAATGGGTTTTAGTAGTTCCTTCGTCCATATCGTTCTAGGAGAAGAAGAAGACAATAACCTGGGTAATCCTACCCACACTGCTGGTGACGTAGAGACAGTACTTAGTACCAATGAATTGTATAAAAATAGAGGAAAAGGTCCCAACGAGAAGAGTACACAGACCTCAACTATTAATCCCAAGACTTCAACACCTCAGAGAAGTGCTCCAGTGGCCCACCCATCTAAGAAGGTAACCAACAATAGTTTAGGAGGAGAAGGAGACAAGAACCCCCTCCAGGAAAAATTAAAAGCACCCATAAACTTCCTCTGAGGAATAAGAGGAAGAGTATTGTACAATAAGAAGAAGAGCATTGCGTCGGAAGTCACATCAATAACTTCTCCCTCAAGGATATGGAGCTTGAAGCTAACATTGAGAAGATTTTCCCTAACATTGACCAACTAGGAGGCGCAGCTCACCAGAACCAGTCGTTGCAAATTATTGAGAATGAGATATTTGATGAAGAGGAATCATTTGTATTTTAGAGTGTTGTCTTTGACAGTGAATCTAAAAAATTGATTATTGAGAAGAGTGATGTGAAGAATAAAAAGGGGAAATCTTGTTTGGAGGTTAACCTAAAGAATATGCGGCCTTCCCAGGTATCCAGAATCCATAGAGCCACTAGTCATGCATTGGACAATTCCATTGGAATTCTCGAAGCAGAAAATATAAATTTGAAGGAAAGGATTAAGGAACTTGAAGATACTTTAATGTCTCTTCCACTCCTTTCCATCCCTTTGGCAATTGTCGGACCTGCCATGTCCACAACCAGAATAAAAGGATCCTCAAGCTTACTCACATCAGCCATGAGTTACATGGAGAATAATATCAAAAAAAGAATGGCATTGATTACAGAAGCCTGGGAAATTTCAAAGAGCATGATTTCTTTTGGCACGAGGGCGCATGCCTTCCTTGAATATATACACGCCAATCTAAAAAATGGATAAAGTTTCTACCTTGATGAAATGGTACCCTTTGGTATTAAAGTTACTAACATGTCAGAACTTAAGAGAAGAGAGGAGGACCTTCCCTCTCCAAGTCGGATCAAGCAGTTGAATGTCTGCTGGAAAGAGAAAATAAAGAACTTAAACAACATCATTCAGGCATTCAGCCAAGGCATAACAAGGAGAGAAGAGTTATTCAAAAGGCTCATGGAGGTGGACCTAGCCGGAAGCACTAACGAGGTCCAATATCCCAAGTTGATCCTCAACTCATTGTTCCTAACAAAAAAACAGTTCAATGAGCAGGTTTATATTTTTAAGGGATTATCAATTGAAAAATTATATGGTATAGTTGAATATGATGAGAAAGCCATAGATAACTAGCTAATATATTATTTCGTAAAGAACCGGGATATTGAAGAAATATTACATGGCATTTACATTGATCTCCGTGGCTTGGAGGGTGAGTTGTTCAATATTAAAATCTTGCATGAAATCAATGTGGCACCTATGAAAAATTACATCGAAGAGTGGCTCAAAAAGGCTATCGACAAACTAACACATGAAGGGAAAGAAGCAATTGAGATAGTTCTTGTAATTGTTGATGAAAATGACAAAAGGAAATCAGCAAGAAAATGAAGACATGAGCGACCATCATAGTAAATTTACGATGATCACATTCTTATTTATTTATCAAATCTTTCATCCACTTATTCCACTTCTTTCACTAGAAAAGTTTAACTAAAGACTGATAACTCCTTTTTTCTTCTTACCAGGTCTTGTTGATCTTTCCACCACCCACCTTCATCTTTCTAAAATTTAATTTTTTGTATGTATTTGCTTAATGGTCCGCGAGAGCCCCAATCCCAGTCTTTAATACAAACACATTTACAATTTCAATAATATGCAATAAACTATATATTTTTGGAAATTTCGTGAGAACTACTTCGGGAACAATCTCGACTGTGCTTTGTAACCCTGTTTTCAGAATATAAAGTATTTGAGGTTGATCTATCATTATCTTTATTTGAGCTTCCCATGTATCCACTCTGTTAAAGTTATCTTGTGCATGCAGATCATTTTCTTTTTATTTTTATGTGATCAAAAATCTTTATCTTAAAACTATGATGGATGTGAGGAAATTTTTCTTATTTTCTTCAAATGTGTGAATGTGTTCGGTTCCTGGTCCTTTCTCAGGAACTTTCCTTTAAAAGAAAACAAAATCATTTTCCCCTTTATTTTATTGTAATATTTATGTTTCTGTGACGGACTTTTGTCAAGTCCAACATTTTGAATATTTAAAAAATCTCAAGAAAATCCAAAGAGGAGTACCACCTCTATAAAAACGCAAGGGGATTCACATCCTTGTGAGGTTGTTGTTTCAGTACTAATAGATTCAAGCGTCAACTGGCTGGAAATGAACTCACTATAAACTTTATGGCTCCTAGATTATAGATACTGCACATAAGTCAATTAGTGAGAGCATGATGAGCTACTAATAATTAATTAAGTACCTTGAGATATCTGGAAAAAGTAGAGATGACAAGTTCTTCGAAGGCCTCAAGGGAATACGATGCTTATGAAGGATTCCCTGGTGTTAGAAATGTGATGCTTATGCAGGATTCCCTGGTGTTAGGAATATCCAATTGACATAATGAGCTCCTTTCTACATCAATTTTGTACTTCCCTTCCCTGTGGTGGATATGAATAATACGTAGAGGGAATAAGAGTGCATCTCGTTGTGGGGATCTTGCTCACTCAGTACGAGACTGTGAGGCAAATTGATTCTCTATAGGGAAACAACAGTCGTGTGCTTGCTCTTGAGTTCCAAGAAATAATATATAGTAACCACCCTTCTATATTACTTGATTCACTTGTAAACACCTGGGCTACATGCATCAATTCTGTGTACCCTGTAAGAATGATGTTTTAATACATGTGGTCTTGAACAAATTGAGTTTCCTTTGTGGCATGATATGCTGTGCACAACACATTAGTACCCATGTTCTTTTTACTTGGATTCCAACTATTCTAATAGGTGGGAATCGATATCCACACCATATCCTAAATATATGGGTATGGGTGTTCGTCCTCTTTCACATGCGGGGATGTTTTATTCAAATTCAAATTTATTTGAATAAAAATAAGAGCTATTTATTGGACATGTGTTGTTGTCTTTTGAACGATACAATACTAACATTTTAGAGGGAAATCTCAACAATGTGGAGTGGTTATTGCTCGCACAATCCCTTTTATCTAGGTGTGATTTCTTCCAAGGTGGAAAATCTAACGAAGTTGCAGAATCTATGGGTTTTTTCATGTAATTTGGTGGGAGAGATTAATATCTTACCAAGAAGACAATATTTACATTTTTGAGATTTCAAATGCTGTATTCTAAATGTAAGAAGATATTGACTACAGTGAATCATACATTGCATCTAATGGAAACTCAAGCTTATCCTTCATAAGATAATACATCACTACCACATGAATAATAATAGGGAAGCAAAATGATCTTAACACCACACACATATTATACTAAAATACTTCTAAACAACAAATTACACATATTATACTAAACACTGGTAAACAACAAATTACAAAACATTAAAAAGAAAAACAAAGTTCATAAATTATATCATTGGTTTGTATTAATGTTGTAAGTATAAAATCCTCAAATTATTCATTCGATATTAATGCTTTTAAGATGTGACACTTTATAAAGTTTCATGTATTAATGTTCGAGTAAACCCCTCAGATCTTTCATTTGATACTCCATCCTTTGACCTGTCACACTTTACCGATCGGTGAGAACAATCTCATGTTAAGGATTATTGTAAAGGAAAGGGTTTATGCCTAAAAGTCTCACAACTCGAAATCCTGCCCGAGTATTCCAGTTGAGGCTTCGCTTCTCTGATTTGGATTCCAGGTAGAATTGGTTCTTCTTCCTTCCTGTTACAAATTGATATCAAAACCAAAACCAAATCCTTTAAACTACGTACTTAAAGGCATTTAATACTCACTTAAACCAACTAATATAAACTACTCACTTAAAGGGAGGGGCTTGTTGCCTTGCAACTCCCCTTGTTAAAAGAAGATATTAAATTAAAAACACCTTTCAATGCAAAATGGTTGATGTGTCATTGTAGGTAGCTAAATATAGCATTCCTTATAAACACTTTCCAATAAAAAAATCATCCTTAGATTTGAAGAAGTTAACATTCTTAAGGCACACACAACTTTGAGCACCTTTCAAACCAAAAAGGAAAAAGAGATAAACCCTAACAATTTTGGATAGAAAGGAACAAGGGAAAAATGATAAGGTGGGGAATTTAGAGTAAATCTCATCTTACTTTGTATCAATCATATGAGCTATTGCACCTACAAATTCAACAAAATATTTTTCTTTTTATATGTATAGGGATTATTAGATGTTTGTAGAAAAATTAGCTTATTTTGTTAGTTATGTATATTATGTATTTAAAATGATAATTTTATTTTTCTTGATTGTATATACACTTCAACATCATCTCTAAAATCATATTATGATAAAAGTAAATTAAGGAATGTTTTTATAGTAATGTTTTTAATGAAAATGTGTTTGGTTGATTGCTTCGAGGTGAAAAGCACTAGGGTTAGGGTTACTTCTAATTTGGTGTACCACGTCACCCCACAGGCACACAATGATTCAGAGTGAGGGAGGTTCGAGAGGCCCTTCCTATAGCAATGCAACAACATAAGGAAATAACAGAGGCAACTCCAAGCGCCCAGCCTTCGAACCTCCCCCAGACCTCGGATCACAGCTCATTTCTGAGGGAACATTCAAAGACCGAGAGATGGATATAGATTCAGGGAAAGCTCTAGCTGCGACAAGTACAACTCGACCTTGGATACCAAGGAAATGTATCCCTCAAGCACCGCAAGCCCCAAAATACATTATAAGCACACCCCAAATTGAGGAACAAAAGCGATACATAAGAGACTACACCTTAATCGGTAAATTTTTAGGGCTCTTTCCCTCGGAAAAGGAACTGGTGAAGTGGATATATCAATGGTGGAGGCCCAAAGGTCATTTTGATTTGCAGCTGGGCTCCAAGGGATTTTTCACCATAATCCTACATAACCTAGAAGACAGAAATTGTATCTTTGATGGCGGCCCATATTTCTTTAACTCGATGGGTCTTTTTCTAAGATTCTGGACAGAAAAATTTAGCCTTGAATCGGAGGAATTTACACACGCACTAGTCTGGTTAAGGCTATATTCCTTGCCACAGGAGTTTTGGCTAGAAGAGGTCCTCGTAGGGATAGGAAATACAATAGGAGTGTATGTCAAATCTTCGGAAGCTACTAAGCAATGAACTGGTGGTGGATATAGCCAAAATCATGGGAATGTACCCATGATTACAAGAAATATTGTATTGATATTAACAAGGGGTTGTGTGAAAGCCAGGACCCAAGACCAAATATTCTACACTAGCTGAGTTCTCTATCTTCCTTATGCTCTGTTTTCTTCTTCAAAGCTATAGATCAGGGATCAATTCAATGAAACCACAGATGCATGCAAAGTATCAATTGGGCACAGAAAAGGGCCATCTGTGATTGCATTGTCAAGGCAAAATTTGGCTAAAAATTTGGCAGCAAGAATAATAGAAGCCATGGAATATGAGTTCTCTTGTTGTTTGAAGCTGGGAGTAGCTTTCATCTGGTGCTTTCCTTTAATACAACAATTACTTCTGAGATTGTGATGGCTTGATACGGGATTGTTAAGGAAAGCTTGAAATTATTTATGTGTATGTACAAGGAGGACCAACATCACCAAAGAAGCCTTGAGCACTCACTGAAACAACAAGTTTTGAATATGGAGGGTTTCCTTTTGGACCAAGACAAAACTTTCACCAGCGCAGAAGGTGGAATTATAACTAGTTAGCTGATGAAAAGCAGAGCTTTCACCAGCTAATTAGTAGATCGTAAGGTGAAATAGTTGGTTAAACTACAGAAAGAAAATTTTGGAAAGTTAAGTTAGAGCAAAGTGATTGTGGAGTGATTAAAAGGGTATGGGAGTATCAAAGGATTAACCACCAAATAAAGAAATATTTGGCATCAAAGATTCGTGGAGGTTTTTGAGACTAAATGTTAAATTTGGTCAACTAAAGTTTTGGTTACAGTTATTGAAATATTTCCAGCTACAGAATACATGTGTCTTTACCCTCCATGACGCATCAGAGTCATACAAGTGATGAAGACCACAAGTCAAAGATCAACAAAGAAGACAGTTCGAGTCCTAGAAACTAGTTCTTTGATTATCCATTTGTATTTAGTTAGTTTTACTTTCTATATTTAGATATACAGATCCAATTTTCTAGGATCTTAGACTTGTTGTAAGGGCTATAAATGCCTAACTTTTTAAGAAATCAAGGAGGGGGGTTTTCAGTCGTAGGACTGAGGTTTTAATTCTAGATACAATGACATGCTGTTTTGTAATAGACTGTCATAGATATGTAATACAGATCGCAGTCTTCTTTATCTATTAATATCATATTTTCATTTCTTACTTCTTCTATGCTTTTATTCAAGTTATCTTAACTGCAATATGATTGTCATCTCATTAGTCAGTTCATAGCTTGATTTAATAGTAATCTTCACTTTGATTCAAGTTTGTCTTAGTTTCCAATGACTGCCATCTCATTGGTCAACTCATAAGCTTGATTTAATAGTGATACATGCACTATCTTATCTGACCCATCACATGTGTGATTTGGTTAGTAAGTATAGTATTCTTCATCCACGGTTATGTTATTCATCTGATCATTGATTCTTGAAAGCACCGTCTCATCCAATTATATATTCTTTGACTCTCTTGATATGATCTAGTAGGTCAGTTATCCCATTTTATCCCAACATAATCATAAACCTATTCATATTTTAAGTTACCAATCATCTTTGGCCTACAACCCCAAAGAGATTCTTGGAGTGATAACAGAGTCGACCACGAGCAACCAATTTGAGATCTTGCAGCAACAACAAGAAGGATTGGAAGCCTCACAAGCCCCACCCTCAGAGAAAACACCCCTTAATCCAGCAAAAGGGAATTTACAGGAAACCTAAGGGAAAACCCCAATCATCCCTACAACGAACTCCATTGCTGCAGCCCTGGACCCCTCAGAGGTAGAAGACGGAGATGTGGAAATGGAACTAGATGAGAAAGATCTAGAAGGAGTCGACCTGGAGCATCTGGAACATGCCTACAGGAATCACAAACTCTATACCATTCCCCCTGATCAACTAAGAAAAGTACACAAAATCTTCCTCAACTCTTCAGCAAGCTCTACCACCAGATCCAGTGCAGGCTTAGGAATCCAAGGAAACGCACCGAAAGAACAGCGAAAATATCATAAAGATGAAAAGAAATGAGGTCATAAATCTACCAACAAGCTTATCCAGGAGATAGGCCACTTCATGGTTAACTCGGGTCAGATTCATCTAATAGCTGACAGTTTCCCACCCCCTCCCCCGTCCCCGTTCTCCTCATGAATATCATCTCCTGGAATATAAAGGGACTCAACAGCCGTAGTAAACAGAGGTTACTATGACATATGCTCATTGCAGAAAAACTAGACATAATGTTACTTCAAGAAACAAAATGTGACATAGAAGAGATGGACAAGATCCTCCCCAGTTGTTGGATGCAAGGGCAAGGCATCTACATAGCAGCCATGGGTGCAGCAGGGGGGATGTCTATCCTTTGGAACCCAAACTCGGTCACTTTGGACAACTTCTTCAAAACCAAATGGTCTATCACGGCAGCATACCAACTCATCAGCTCCAACATGCCAGGATACCTGACCAATGTCTACGGACCAGCAAACTCAAGAGACAAACAGGTCTTCCTTTGCAACTTGGAGTATCAACCCAATATAACAGTGGGGAACAAATGGATCCTGGGAGAAGATTTATCTGCAACCTAGATGAAAAAAGAGGGGGAACGCGACGTCTTGAAGTAGATTCGGGGGACTTTCAGCACCTAATAGACAACCTAAGCCTCGTAGACCTAGACACCTCCAATGGCACCTTCACCTGGACAAATTGTAGAATGAGATCTCACCAAATAGCATGTAGACTGGATCGCTTCCTCCTTTTGGAATCGCTCATGTTGGAGGGTACATGTTTGGAAGCTAGCATCCTTGACTTCTAGGGATCTAATCATTGGCCTATTCAACTCTGGCTAGAGATCCCTGCAACTCCAGGACATAAACCCTTCAGAATGGAATAGTCTTGGCTTAACCACCCTGACTTCCAGCAGAACGCTCACGCTTGGTGGAAGGAGGTTGTTGTATCCAATGGCTCTAAGATGTACATGTTTCAACAGAAACTCAAGAACTTCAAGCAAAAACTCAAAATTTGGAACAAACAAACTTTTGGCAACGCCTTTGAGGCCCAAAGACAACTAACAGAAAAAATTAACATCGTTCAAAGCCAAATACGGGACATGGTCTTATCTGAACCCCTTAAGTTATAGGAAGAGACAATCTGACAAAAATTGGAGGAAAGAAAAGCCCAAGAAGAAATATTGTGGAGGCAAAAATATCGTATCCAATGGCTCAAAGAGGGAGACCAAAACACCAAGTTTTTCCATAGGTCCACCATCCAAGGAAGGCATGCTAATCGTATCACCCAGCACATCTCAGATAATGGGCAAATCATGCACACTCATGAGGAACTAGAAGAAGAGTTGGTCACCTATTATCAAAACCTCTTGTTGGAGCCCCAAAAAGACAGATCTCAAGCTATAGCCCAGATCACACAGCACATACCCTCCATAATCTCCGAGGAACATAATGTAGCCTTAATTCAACCCATCACGCTCGAAGAAGTTGACCAGGCTCCCTAGGACGCCCCCAAGGGTAAATCCTTTGGACCAGATGGTTTCACATCATATTTCTTCCACCACTGCTAGCCAATGCTCAGAGAGGAAGTTTGGTAGATCATTAAATACTCCAGACTTTTCGAACAAGTCCTCCCATCCCTCAATGCCACTTTCCTTACCCTCATCCCCAAAGAAGAGTGTGTAAGCCATCCTAAGGAGTTCGGGTCGATCACCCTCTGTAACGTCATCTACAAGCTCCTAACAAAGGTGAAAGAAAGGCGACTCAAGCCTCTCCTTCCCTTCATCATATCGCCAGAACAATCAGGGCATGTGGAGGGTAGACATATCTTGGCTAGCGTCATCCTCACTCATGAAGTTATCCATTCTCTTCAGAAGACCCGAACTCTAGGGATGCTCTTAAAATTGGACCTCTCCAAATATTTTGATAAGTTAAGTTGGTACTATATGAGGGTGATGCTCCTCGCCTTTGGTTTCGACCCCTCCTGGGTTGCCTGGATTCTGAACCTCACCTCCTCGACCTTCTTCTCAATCCTCATCAATGGAGTTCCTTCTCACCCTTTCTCCCCCTCAAGAGGAATCAGGCAAAGGGACCCCCTTTCTCCTTTCCTCTTCATCATCTTGGAAGAAGGCCTCAGTTGCTCCATTCAGGAGACAGTAGCAAACAGGATGATAAAAGGCCTTCCCCTACATGGAATCAACCCCCCAATCTCACACAACCAATTTTTGGATGATACTCTAATGATGGGCTCCCCTATAGTCCAAGAGGCCCATACTTGTCTTTCAATCCTCAACACCTTCTGTGAGGCCTCAGGGATGGAAATAAACAAGGACAAGTCTAAAATCTTCTTTTTCAATACTCCCTTGTCGATTCAACTCCATATCTCAGATATCCTAGGGTTCACTCGAAGCTCCCTTCCATCCAAGTACCTCAGCATCCGCCTCCTCAACAGAGACCTCAGAAACATCTCCTGGGAAGGCCTCCTCACCTCCTTTTCGAAAAGACTCTCCTCCTAGACCTTTCGATATCTCAACCTCTTGAGTCGCCTTATCCTCCTCAAATCATTCCTACAAGCTCTACCTGTCTATACTTTCTCGGCTCTCGCGGCCCCAAACTACATCCTCAATGCCATGAAATCCTTGAAAAGAAACTTTCTCTAGCAGGGGCTCAAAGTGGGGAAGAAATTTTCTTTGATCAGCTGGGATAATCTCTGTCGACCTAAGCCTCAAGGGGGTCTGGGAATCAGAGATCCCTCTATTCTTAATAAAGTAATCAGTGCTAAGATCTGGTGGATATGGCTGAAGAGACCTCGGGACCTTTGGGCTAGGCTTTGGTGAAGGAAGTATACTCCAAACGCAACAGAAAGAAGCCTCGTCCGTTGGAACGAAGATGCCCCGAGATCCCCAATTTGAATAGTAGCCAGGCAAAATCACCACCTGGTAGTCAACCATGATTTCTGGGAAATTCGAAATGGTTAGACTACCCTCTTCTGGAACGATTCCTGGCAATAACTCCTGATTTTAGTTCATGAAGATTGGGTTGTTACCTTCTTCCCCCCAAAAACTCACGTAGGTCTGACAAGAGTGGCATATTACTGGAAGTTCAACCCCACGGATTCATCCTGGAGATGATAGAAATCCAATAAAGATGACCTACACGTCGAGGCTCAGGTGAACCTTCAACCTTGGTACAACATGATCAATGAACGAAAAAATTCCTATCCTGTAAGGTGAGGACATCCTTCACTGGGGAAGCTCTCCAAGGGGTACTTTTAACTTCCAAGAGGCATACGCCTTAAATAACACTCTCAATCCCCCTCCTCAAAGGGAAGTTTGGCACAAAATCTGGTCTTTGAAACACTAGCCAAAAATTAGCATATTCCTTTGGTTGGTGGCACACAGAAGAATTCTCATCTGGGACAATCTAACCAAAAGGGGATTTATTGGACCTTCCATTTGCCATATTTACCTGGCAGTGGCAGAAACCTTAAATCACCTTCTTAAAACCTGCCCCTACAGCGCCAAAGTTTGGTACCATAGTGCAACCATAACGTGCACCTCGGATCGCAAAAGGGACATCATTAGTAACACTATCGAAGCATGGAGAGATGAGGATTTTCAGTCACCAGTCCTAAATCACATCTGGTAGTTGCTCCCCGGTTTCATACTTTGGAAACTCTGGAAGGAAAGAAACAGAAAAATCTTCATAAACACCCAGACAGACTGGTATCACGGTTGGATCCAGATTTTTCACAATATAACATAAATAGTCAGCTTGAAGCATTGGACTGAGGCAAACTTAATCTTCCCTACCTAGGAACAAGGTATCATGACTAATTGGAAACTCAATAAAATCCAAAGTTCGCTCCCTCCTTCTCATCCTTCTCCTCAAAAGGACAGTCCTTCACACTGGTCCCCCCCTCCTAGACTTTATCAAGCTCAATTTTGATGGAGCTTCCAAAGGGAACCCAAGAACAATAGGCTTTGGTGTGGTGTTGCGTAATCATCAAGGAACCATTCTCCTCCTCACATCGAGCAATTTAGGCCAATGAAATAATACTCTGGGGGCTAACAAAAGGGCTACAATTGGCCACAGAACATAACTACAACAAGATTATAGAGGAAGGATATTCTCAAGTCATTCTCAACCTCTTCTAGAAAATCTTGAACGGAGAAGACCCAAAGAAAGTCTCGCCACTCTTTGTCGACCCAGCTAGGCTCTCATCCCTTCCCATGTAAGAAGAAAATCTAATCAAATTGCGGACGATCTAGCCAATATTGGGGCAGAAAGGAAGGGACCAGATCTTCTCTGTTAAGCACCCACTCACCAGACGCACCCCATCTTTCAGAGATGCCAGAAAAAATATCTAAACATCGACAACTCCCCGGATGGGGTGCTAGTGGAAAACGCATGTCATGCGGAGTATCCAGCAGAAAGCCTCTATGGCGTCAGCCACGTGACGAACGCATGCCTCTCCCTCCTTCCACCTTCATGCCTTTAAGTCTACCTTGCTTGAGATAGGGTGCCATTACTCTCAGTGCACCCTACTTTGCCTTGTCGTCCCTTCGATGGATCAACACCTTCGTTCGGCCTTTACTCTGCACGTGTGGACGTTTAATGAAGTGTGCCAACTCCTTGGGCTATTTGAACTACACCAGGGGCTCTGGATGCCTCATTCCCTCCTGGTTGATTTCTCCATAGCTACGCCTCTTACCCAGCCTTTCTTTGGTCTGTTGTTTCTCTCTCCCGGTCTATTATCGCTCACTTTGGCCTTTAGTCATTTTCAACGCCTGGTGTTCCAGAGATGCCCAAGCAATGAGAGAAGTCTAAAAAAGGCTCGGCATGGTAGCCTAGTTGACCCCGTTTGATCCTCCAGCCCCCGCCTGCACCCTCCCACAGCTCCTCCTCTTCGTCAGCCACCTCATCCTCCTCCCTGGTGCAGTCGACTCATTTCCAGCCAACCTCCTGTCCCTTTCATCGTCGTTTTCCTACAGGATGGAATGGCTTGATTTCTCAAAGATCTCACTGGGCTTCAACCTGGGACCTCTAATAAACTCGACCTCTGCTTCACACCCTGATCCAGTGGCTCCTCCTAACTCTTCGGCCTCTCAGACGCTTTAGGCCCCGCCTCTTGACACTCATTTTCAGACTGAAGGCCCGGAAGCAAGCCAGAACTCGCATCAACAACCTCACTCATGAGCCAACTCTAGCGCTAACCCAGTTTTTAAATGGAAAGCAGGCCTCGCACTGTTGCAAGGCCTAGTTTTTTACTTGCGTCAGGACATGGATCACCTTCGGTTCCGTCTAGATATTTTGGACAACAAAGCTTCTCAACTCCTGCATTTTCTCTCATCAATGCAGGATGAACCTCACCCTCCAGTCGAAGAAGCCCAAGCAGCAGGAACTACGAAACCAGTATTGGCACTAGCTCCCCCACTGGGGTCTTCGGACCATGACGAGCCATACCAAGAGGAAAACGTGCCACCAGCATAGTCGGAGGATGCCATGCAAGAGGAGAATGTGCCACTAGCCCAACCGGACGACGCCATGCAACTGGACGGGACAGCAGTCGAGGAGGAGCCAACTCCTCTCGGGGAATCGACACTCGATGCATTCTTCCTAGATGCGTGGCCGCAGTATAGCCCCTCTACATGATATGTTCAGGTGTGTTAGGGTCCTAACCCACACATAGGTAGAGAGATATATTCGGATGTACTAAAGGTCAATATTAATAAGGCCTTTCAATAAAATAGAATAAGGCGGATGTAAAAGGACCTAATAGAAGCTTTCGCTTCTAGAAGGATATTCCTCTAGATGCTTCTCTTGATAGACATATTTAGTATAAATAAGGGTCGAGGGTATGAAATCCCTAGCTTGGAGATTATTGTAATAGAGCGTTGCTCGACTGGAGGTTTCCCCCTGGAAGAGGCCCGTGAACATTGCTTTCTGAATCAAAGTGATATTTATGTTGTTGTTCTTATATCATTTCTGTGTTATTGTGGATATTATGCTGGTTATATTACTTTTATTCCGCCATTTCTAGCATTTTATTTTTGTTCTGCATAATTTTTATATCTAGTATATTACAAGTGGTATCAGAGCACTTTCCTTGGCAGAAATTGTGGGAAATTTTTTTCAGGGTAGAGACGTATTCTGGCGTCTTTAAGCCATAGAGATCTGTCGTTACGTGCATAAAACTGTGGTCGATGGATTCATACATGCAGGAAATATAAGTGGTTCTTAAGCGCACATCTGTTGGCCACCCTTGTAACCCATGTTGGTACCCCTTCGATTGGTAGCTCATTAGACAGAACCTGCATACGGATCGGCCTAGATTTCCTAAATCCCTCTTTAGATAAACTGATCGATCAATGTCTTCTATAGTGCCACCGAGAACAACACTTGGGAAGATACTCTCTAGTACCTGGGTAGTCGAGTAGTACGGCTAAGGGTATGGTCTATCCTCCTTAGTTAATTCCCTGAGATATTGGGCCAAGTACTATTGTTGGGACCCGCATGTATATTAGAGAGCTATAGCACAGGGCAAACCATTGTCTGTAGAACCCTTGAATACCTAACCCTTGGGGGACAGAAACATAAACAAATTAAAACAGACAAGACCTGTTGCCGTGCAACTGTGTTTGGGTTGTCAAATCACTACACTTTTCTTACTGGTTAAGCATTTGGGGATTTCATCACTGCAGTATTCTTCAGACCATATCACATTCATCCATATCATTTTTTGGTAAAACTTTTTACCCCGCCTACCCCTTTTCAGTTCACCCATCCTCATGGCCCATACTCGTAGCCAAGACCTGGAAGCTCGCTTCAACACCTTGCAATCTGGTCTCCTTGAGACCCAAAAAGAAATAAAACAACTCAGTGCCAATGTTGCCTCCATAGATACAACCATCAATACAACCATAAATAAAACCATGGAGTCCTCAATGGAGGAATTCAAACATGAACTGACCACCCAGCTTGAATCTGTCTTTGCATCACTTTTCACCAAACTGAAGATCCCTACAGATGACCCTTTCTCTGATGCACCTCCAAAGACTGAAGGTGAACATTCCTCCCATTCCCATACCTTTCAGCACCATCACTTTCAACGTGACCTACGCCTTCCACGGGTGGAGGTGACCAAATTTGATGTCTCAGACCCCACTAGTTGGGTAACCAAATGGAACATTATTTCTCTTTATACAGCATTACAAATGACTTGGCCAAACACCAGTATGGTATTCTCCATCTAGATCAAGAACGTTGGCAATGGTGGCAATGGAGAAAAACTTCCTGTCAAGGGTATATTGCTTGGACCCAATTTGTGACTGAGCTTTATGAATGCTTTGACACTGACAGCAACCATTTGGGTTGTTCGACAAAGTTGAAACAATCATGAACAGTAGAAGACTTCATAGTTTCCTTTGAGCGCCTGGATTTTCGAACAGAGGGCATGACTGATGCTTTCTTTCGAGAGTGTTTTATCAGTGGCCTGAAGGAGGAGATTCGGGCCCATGTCCTCATGGCTCGACCCTCGAGTTGGGTGGAGGCTACTAAAAGATCTAAAGAAGCACAACAGGTTGTATCCTCTCAAAACCAAAAACCTTCCTTTATCCCTCGCCCTAAACCCGTAAACCCCACTACTCCCTCTACCCCATTAAAGATCCAAAAATTGACCAGGGCTAAAATGGTTGAACGCCAACTCAAAGGTCTTTGTATAATTGTGATGAAAAATATTTCTCGGGCCACAAGTGTAAGGAACAAAATCTTTTTATGGCCATCTCTGAGGATATTTCAGAAGAGGATTTTGAAACTCCCCTTGTGTTTGAGTCACCTGAAATCACTAACATAACCCCTCCCTCAGACCCTCCCGAAGTGGAACCGGTCATTTCCTTCAATGCTCTCACTGGCTTCTCTACTCCCCAAACCCTCAAGTTAATCGGTTACATCAAGCATCGGAAGGTCATCATTCTGGTTGATAGTGGAAGCACCCATAATTTTATTCATTGCCACATTGCCCAAGAAACTCATTGCTACATCCATGCCGTCAACAATTTCCAAATCATGATTGTCAATGGTGGTTCAATGAAATGTGGAGGGCGCTGTGAAAATGTTCGTCTCCAAATCAGTGACTACAACCTCAAATCCCATATGTTTGCTATCAACATGGGCGGTTGTGACATTGTGTTGGGTGCAGACTGGATAAGGACTTTGGGTCCCATTCTCATGGATTTTAAGGAATTAACCATGCAATTCAACCAAGAAGGCCACCAATATAAATTCCAAGGCATCATTGTTGGTTCACCTGAGTTCATTAGTTCCCATCGCATGGAAAAGATGCTTAAAAAAGGTCATTCTTGTGTCATTGCCCAACTCCATGCCATACAAGCAATAGAGACACCCCCGGTGCTGAAAGACCTCCAAGCCCTCCTTTCTAAACATCAAATGGTATTTTCCACTCCCCAAGGACTCCCTCCTTCCCATGGTGTTCATGATCATTCCATTCCCCTTGTACCCGGAAGCCTTCCTCCCAATACCCGTCTATATCGCCACCCCTTTTCACAAAAAAATGAAAATCAGAAAATGGTCTAGGAACTCTTTAATGCAGGCGTTATCCGCCCTAGTACAATCCCTTACTCATCTCCTATATTCATGGTCCTGAAGAAAGAAGGTTCTTAGAGAATGTGTCTTGAATTTTGTGCCCTCAACAAACTGACCATTAAAGACAAATTTCCCATTCCTTTCATTGATGACCTCTTGGATGAATTGAGTGGCACCCAATTCTTTACTAAACTTGATCTTCACTCGGGTTATCACTAGATATGTATGAAAGAGGAAAACATTCCCAAGATGGCCTTTCGAACTCATGAGGGCCACTATGAGTTTTTGGTCATGCCCTTTGGCTTGTGTAATGCCCCCTCCACCTTCCAAAGCCTCATGAATCATGTCTTACGTCCCTTTCTCTGTCATTTTGTCTTAGTTTTCTTTGATGATATCCTCATCTATAGCAAAACCTGGACAGACCGTCTTACTCATGTGGATCGAGTTCTTGATCTACTCTCTCAGCACCAACTTTTACTAAAACAATCTAAATGTGCTTTTGGTGCCTCAGAAGTAGAATACTTGGGTCATCTGTTGGCAAGGATGGCGTCAGGGTGGATCCAAAAAAGATTGAAGCTATGCAAGACTGGCCGCACCCAAAGACTCTCAAAAGATTGTGTAGAATTCTGGGCTTAACAGGGTATTATCTCAAGTTTGTTAAGAATTATGGAAAGATTGCAACACCTCTCACTGCTCTCCTCAAAAAGAATTCTTTCACTTGGACTCCAGCCACTGCTCAAGCTTTTCAAACCTTGAAGATGGCCATGTGCACCACTTTGGTTCTATCCCTTCTTGATTTCACAAAGACCTTTGTGTTGGAATGTGATGCCTCAGGGAAAGGAATCGGTGTTGTCCTTATGCAAGAGGGTTGACCTTTGGCCTTCACCAGCAAGCAACTATCTGAAAGGAATCTGGGCAAACCCATCTATGAAAAGGAA
>ML787194.1:89421-105529 GCA_009831015.1 Picea engelmannii
CAGACCATCAAAGCCTCAAGTACTTTCTGGAACAACGCATTTCCTCCCCGGAGCAACAAAAATGGGTGACTAAGCTCTTTGGATATGATTATGAGATCATTTACAAGAAAGGCAAAGACAATGTGGTGGCGAATGCACTGTCCCAAAAATATGAAGAAGAAGGATCCCTTTTTTCACTTTCCTTCATTGTACCAGATTGGCTCCAAGCTATTTGCCAGGAATGGCTACAAGATCCCAAAAGTTTGCATCTGATCTAGCAATTGCAGACCAATGCTCCAGCTCCCCCAGGGTACTCTTGGCTCCAGGATGAACTTCGATACAAAGGTCGTTTGTATTTAAGTAAACAATCAAAGCTTAAATCCATGGTACTTTCTGAGCTTCATGCTACACCCACAGCGGGGCACTCCAGGTTCACCAAAACCTATGACAAGGTCAAACGTTCTTTTTTCTGGGATGGGATGAAACAAGACATCTGTAATTTTGTCGCTGAATGTGATGTGTGTCAATGCAACAAGGGAGAAACAGTCAAATCTCCAGGCACACTACAACTGCTTCCGATTCCACCTGCTATTTGCAAGGATATCTCTATGGACTTTATTACCGTCTTACCCAAATCGGGAAATAAATCATTCATAATGGTGGTTGTAGATCGCATTTCCAAGTATGTTCATTTCTGCGCTCTTCAACACCCATTTACTGCATCCACAGTGGCTCAAATTTTCATGGACCATGTCTTCAAGCTTCATGGCATGCCTCACTCTATTGTTTCTGATCGTGATCCAACTTTCACAAGTAATTTTTGGAAAGAATTGTTCAAGCTACAGGACACCCAATTGCATCTCAACACAGCTTATCATCCCCAGGCTGATGGTCAAACGGAAGTTGTCAACAAATGTTTGGAAACATATCTGAGGTGTTTTGCCTCTGAAAAGAAAAATCAGTGGGCTCAATGGTTACCCCTAGCTGAAAGGTGGTACAACACTTCCTACCACAGCTACACGCATGACTCCTTTTGAAGCAGTATATGGATAGAAGACACCTTCAGTTCTCTCATACTTACCGAGTACCTCAAAGGTCCAAGCGGTTGACCAAACACTTACAGTTCGAGAGGATATTCTTCGTACCCTCAAAGAGAACATGGTCATGGCACAGAATCCCATGAAGCAACAAGCAGATCAAGGTCGCTCTAAACGACAATTTGTAGAAGGGGATCAGGTGTTTCTGTGACTGCAACCATACAAGAAAACTTCCCTCAAGGCCGAGCATTGTCAGAAGCTAGCACCCAAATTTTATGGTCCTTATACAGTTCTGAAGCATGTGGGACAAGTTTCCTATCAGTTAGCTCTGCCTAGTCATTCAAAGCTACATTCTGTTTTTCATGTTTCATGCTTAAAGAAGGTGATTGGAACTAGGTGCCAAATTCAAACCAACCTTCCTGAGTTAGCTGAAGAAGGATCCATTTGGCTACAGCCAGAAGCAGTTTTGGACCAGCGTGAGCGTCGCCTGCATCAGAGAAACATCAAGGAGGTGCTAGTCCAGTGGAAAGATACAACTCCAGCAGATGCCACTTGGGAACCAGCTACCATTCTGCAGTAGTTTCCACATCTCAAGCCTTGAGGACAAGGTTTCTTTTAAGGGGGCGGACATGTTAGGGTCCTAACTCGCACATAGGTAGAGCAATATATTCAGATGTAATAAAGGTCAATATTAATAAGGTCTTTCAATAAAATAGAATAAGGTGGATGTAAGAAGACCTAATAGAAGCTTTCGCTTCTAGAAGGATCTTCCTCTAGATGCATCTCTTGATAGACATATTTAGTATAAATAAGGGTCGAGGGTATGAAAACCCTAGCTTGGAGATTATTGTAACAGAGCATTGCTCGACTAGAGGTTGCCCCCTCGAAGAGGCTCGTGAACATTGCTTTCTGAATCAAAGTGTTATTTCTGTTGTTGTTCTTATATCATTTATGTGTTATTATGGAGATTATGATGGTTATATTACTATTATTCTGCCATTTCTAGCATTTTATTTATGTTCTGCATACTTTTTATATCTTGTATATTACAAGGTGTCTTTTTTTTTCACTAAGTGTATTAAAGAGGTTTTACCTCTTGATGACCATCATTTTTTTGCTAATGTCTATAGTTATTACTGTTATAATGGTCACCGTTAGGGACCAAAATTTAGAATTTTCTTAAGGCAAATAGAAGTCTAAGACTAAAATCTATGGATTTGCTTAGCTGGCTGAGATGATTTCCCCTCGGGGCAGTTCAGTGTTTACAGCCTGAAACAACGAAAGTTTTTTGAACTCTTTGATTTTGACAGACTTTTATACAATCTTAAAAAAAAAAAAAAATCATATTATGATATTTTCAATTAAAAATTATAGAAGATATTGGAGTTAGTATTATGTCTTCCCATCTTGTTTTCCTTATTTATAAAGTCATTTGGAGTGACATGTGAAGAACAATCATTTTGTAGAGTATTTTTGTACGGTTTATTTTTGCAAGTATTCCATTTCACGTGTCTTTCTTATTGAGCTTCTACCTAAGCCTTGATCATGTCCTAAGTGAAGTTACTAAAAGTTTCATTCAAAATCCCTTAGTCACTTGTTTATAAGCTATTATTTTTTAGCATCACCATCTCCATAATTTCCCTTGTGATTCATGGTGGTAATCATGTTTTCCTTTACCTGATTATTTACTTGAGCCTTACACCTAAAACATAGATACCAACTTGTATTGTGATTATACATAGAATAGTGCGAACAATATAACTATTAAATTAAATAAGCTAATAACAAAAAAAATGATTGTAGTAAAGCTCAAATATATAAAATAAAAAGAAAAACATAAATTGAAATTAATGTAGGGAAATCGTAAGGAAATTTTTTTAAGAAACATTCTTGATTGTATTTTTGAAATGATGGAGAATTATAAATAAGAGGAGTTGCAAAGTAGCAAGTCTTTGCCTTTGGGGGACTACTGCCATTGCTGGAGTACCTGAATGCTACAATGTGAAAGGATTAGAAGTCACAAAATAGAGAAGACTCCAAGTGCATACCTCATTTCAATGACAACAACTTGCAATTGGAATCTGTCATGACTAGGGCCATGGATTCCCTTTTCTGAGTACCAAAATTATTGTGTTCATGCGAGCTTATGAGGAGAGATGTCCTCTGAAGGAGATGCAATCCAGGTGATTTAGCTAATTTACCCAAACAAGTGATCTAGATACACAGATCCCTACTTGTGCACTATTAATCTATTTCAACCTCACTATCAATGGAATTGCTTTTAGAAAAAATGAAAATTGACAAATCTGTTTTTGTGAAAAACCATGGAAAATTGACCCATCCTTGAAATTTAACCTCTAAAATCATCTATGATTAAGGCACTAGCACCAACAATATATGTGGTGGCCATTTGTGAGGAACAATAGATGTGGTGGCCATTTGTAAAGATGCCATTCAATTTTATTTGAGATTTTTGAATGAATATGTCATTGAGATCTTCATGCATTCATGCCAATTGTTCTTGCTCATACCACTGCTATGACAATTATAGATTAGTATATGCTTCCAACTAAGCTCATCTGATTTAATGGCAGGACAAGCCTAGACGTGAATGACTTCAAGGTGGATACAGGGTCAAAGAAACTTGAAGGATGAAACAAAATTAGCAAACTCTTCCATGACAAGGTGGATACGGGGTCAAAGAAACTTGAAGGATGAAACAAAATTAGCAAACTCTTCCATGACATTCTGTAGTATTATTAATACGCGCACGGGTGGTTGAGAGACTCGGGTATAGTGCAGTTGAATTGTTATGGGAAGAATCACGTGGAATTGCATGTATTATTATTATGTGCATAGTTGGTTGAGAGACTCGGGTATAATGCAGCTGAATTGCTATCAGAAGCGTCAGTTGGAACTGCACTTTAGGGTAGTTATAGGGACATTCGAGTTGGATTTTTCTCTAAGAAAATTGCCTTCACAAAAAATTGGTATAGTGATGACTATTATAGATGACCTACTCACAGAACGTTGGATGAACTCAACTTCACAAAAATTGATACAGTGATGACTATTATAGATGACCTACTCATAGAACGTTGGATGAACTCAAAATATTTTAAGAGGCATTTACAGAAACAGTGAGACAGTAAATCCAAATCATAGATACTTTTCAAAAATTAGCAATTAATATATTCATACTTTAACTTTAAAGGTGCGTTTACATAATAAATATGTACTGAGCAAAAAAATTGTATTATAAATTTGGTGTTTGATTAAAATGTCCATGCCATTATATGTTGTTGTTGTTTTACTTATGTTTTCTTTTGTTAATATATTCATACTTTAACTTTAAAGGTGCGTTTACATAGTAAATATGTATTGAGCAAAAAAATTGTATTATAAATTTGGTGTTTGATTAAAATGTCCATGCCATTATATGTTGTTGTTGTTTTACTTATGTTTTCTTTTGTTATTGGTATTCAGTTTTTGGATATAGATTTTGTTATTGGTATTATTTTTTGGATATAGATTTGATAAATGACAATTATCTTTATGGAATTTATTGCAACCAAATTTTTTATCAACTTGAGTTAATTTTAACCATACAAATGAGCCTTACATCAAAGATAATTTTAACCAGTCATTTAAGCACTACTTCCACATCAAAATAATTTTAACTAGTCTTTTAAGCATGACTTTCGTTTTTTTCTCTATTGCTATTTGGTTGTTATTGCAAAAAATGAATTACATTGTAAATGAAATTTGAAGAGATTAATCCTAAACTCCTGTATAAAATGTATAAAATAAAATAAGGTTTTTCAAAGAAATAAAATAAGGTTTTTTCAAAAATATGATAAAATTATGAAAAGCTATATAAAACTTATAGATTTCAAATCCTTGTGTCAATTGAAATATTGGGCATCCCACTAATATTATGATATTAGTTGATGTATAGCAAAGTGTTGACAATGTAATGATCCAGGGGGTCATCCGTCTTCAAAGTTACACTGATCCAAAGTAAAGAGAAAATGGTACAATGGTTATTACATATGGTTAAAAAAACATATCAAAACTTAACTTTATTCCATGGGTTGACACTTAAAAGGATGAGTCACATGACTAAGCCTTAATATATGTTGCAACCACCAATCAATATGTTAAACGGTGCGCAATTTGTTGTGGCATTAAAAGTTGGCCGTTGTAACATGGCTTGGCAACATTGCATAGCTCGGCAACATTCGTTAACATTTTGTGACTGGGTGCACAGTTAAGTATTAACATCTGGCGGTTTGTGACATGGTGCGCAGTTAAGTTGGCGGTTATAACGTTTGGTGCACAGTTTGATGCGACATTTATGGAACACCTGGCAGTTATAACATTTGGATATAGCATATGTTCCATTTATAACATATAGTTCAGATCTGGCGGATATCCATTGTGTGGCGGGATAGCAATACCATATATGGTATTAGATAGATCCGTTGCAACATTTAGCGGGGAACAACAACGAATGTTTAGTGGCTGTAACGTATAGTTGGTTGTAACATTTAGCGGGATTTGCACTCATCTGTAACGTTTTGGCGGATATCATATGGTTATAACCATGATATAAAACATAACATTTGTTATGCTAAAAATGAGTCGAACCCGTGATCTATCCTCCCACTAAACGCCTTATTAGCATGATTCTGGCCACATTTCAAGGAGATTCAGCCTTGTTTAGAACTCATAGCATCGTTCTTCTGTTATCAAAATCTTGCAGGGATAGAACAAATGCACACCAAAATTGGGTTTGAGCGTGCGACCTGCAGCTTTATAACTAGGGGTTCCAGCCAGTACGGGACATGAGGTTTTTTTTTGCTGTAAATTATCCAGATGTTGTTTCTTTTGAAGTCGACCATTCTCTGTTATAATTTTTGTTTCTTTGCCTTTTGAAGGCCAATTTGTAATTTTCAAGAGAGGAGGTCTTGAAGGATTTTGTCCAGCATTCTGTTCTACATCTGCTGAAGTTGATTTGTAGAGATTCCATAACCATATGTACCATTTTGAAGCTATTAATTGGATCGATACCCATTGGAGAGGGACCCGGAGACGTAGCCCAGTGAAGGGGGGTGAACTCCGTTATCAACTTATGTTTGTGACTCTCATTTTTTTCTGATTCTGTTTCTGTTTCAGTTTTCTTTTCATTTCAGTTTATAAGCATTCATTTAATTATGTTAATGCTATTTCATGTGTTAAGCAAACTTATTAAACACATTCTTTAAAACTTTTAATGCACTAAAGTTGAGATCCGACGGATCATGTTATGGTATCAGAGCAGGTTAACTGCTTGTGCAAAGTTTGTGAATGCTTACCAGGTCCAAGTCGAAACTTGGTGAAGGAGAACTGGTAGAAGGTGAACCTGAGATTGGCTCGAGGAGGACATTTTCGAGAACAACCATGTCTTCTCCACGAGGGGAAGAAGAAGGACATACAGAACAGGAAAAGCCTGTTGTTTCCGAAACTGAGTTTTTGGAGGCTTTTATCAGCATGAAAGCCATGATGGAAATTCTTCTCAATGAATGAGCAAAAAGGAAGAAGAAGGAAGAAGGAGCTTCATCCAAAGATGTAGAAGTGAAGAAGGAAGAAAAGGGCAAAGGAGTAAGAGGTGATGGTGATCCTCCTGAAACTAATCAATCTTTCTCTTCTTCTCATACTTCTCGTTCACATAATGCAAATTCTAATATGCCTTATTTCAAATTGGATGTTAAGTTTGAATTACCAATTTATAATGGAGATTTAGATGCCAAAAAGTTAGACAATTGGATCAAGAAGCTTGAAGTATATTGCAGGGTGCAGGGCATTAATGATGACCCTTCTAGAATTCAGTTGGCCACTTTAAGAATGAGTGGAATGGCTCTTACTTGGTGGGAAAGCAAAATTCAGCAAGATCTTCGAAAGCATGGTAAAATAATTTCAATTTGGAATGAATTCATTGAAGTATTAAGAAAGCAATTTTATCCTTTAGGTCACATGCAACAATTAACCATGAGTTGGCAAACTTTTAGACAAGCTAAAGGACAAAGTATTTAAGAATATACTCATGAATTCAAAAAGAGGGCTATTGCATTGAATGTTCCTTTGGATTCACATGAAACTCTTCTTAAGTATATTGGTGGCATGCATTCTTATTTGAGAAATACTTTGTTGATGTTTAACCTTAGTAACTTGGATGATGTATGTTTTCAAGCCACACATTTAGAAGCTAGGGGAAAGCATGCTAATGATACTTTTATGAAGAAATCATCTAAATTTGATAGCAAGTTTAAAGACAAAGATAAGGGGAAGAAGAAGATGGCTACCATTAAGAAAGAGGGTGAAAAACCTACATGTTCACATTGTCAGAAGGGACATGATGTCTCTAAGTGTTGGAAACTTCATCCGAAGTTAAGGCCAAAGAAGTACGGAGGAAACAAAAACGAAGGCAAAGCAAAAACTATTGCAGCAGTTATTCAAGACTTGGGATCCGACTCAGGAGATGAAACAAAGGTTATAGCTGTCGGAATCCAGGGTAAGAATAAAGGTATCTCACTTCCCATTGATGCAAATTCAAGTCCTAATGCAAGTACAAATCTGCCATCTACTTCTAAGCAAATGATAAAAAAAGAAGTGCATTGTTTCATGTTCGTGTCATTGCAATTCACACAAAGATTGATACATTGTTTGATAGTGGTTCTCAAGTAAATTTGATATCAGAAGAAGTGGTTAAGAAATTGCATCTAATTACGATGCCTCATGAAAAACCCTATCCTCTTGGTTGGGTTACTAATGATACACAATTGCAAGTTACAAAGAAATGTGTATTAAAGTTTGCAATTACAGATAAGTTTATGGATGAGGTAGAATTGGATGTAGTGCCACTAGATATTTGTGGGATTGTACTTGGGAGTCCATATTTGTATGACCGGAAAGCAGTCTTTTATAGAGAGCAGAATAAGTATCATCTTTTTAAAGATGGTGTGGAATATATTGTACGAGCACATAAGACAAAAACAAATCTAGCAATAGTTACTGCAGGACAAATGAAGCGGTTGGTAAATGCTAGTAAGAATTTTGTGATCCTAAGCATAAATCTGAAATAGTTGAAATTGTTTCTGATTATGATGATTTATTTCAATATCCGAAAGGGTTACCACCAAAGAGAGAGATTCAGCATGAGATACAGTTGCAACAGGATGTGCCACTCCTGAACATAGCCATGTATCGGATGTCCGTAATGTAGAATAAGGAAATAAAGAAGCAGGTTCAAGAGTTGATTGAGAAGGGGGTCATTCAACCAAGTACTTCTCCTTGTGGCTCTCCTATAGTTTTGGTGCCAAAGAAGGATGGGTCATGGAGAATGTGCATCAACTACAGGGCCCTTAACAAAATCAAATAAAAACAGGTATCCTCTTCCTCGCATTGATGATTTTCTTGATCAGTTGAAACATGCAATGTATTTTACTAAATTGGATTTGCGTAGTGGGTATCATCAAATCCAGTTTGCTGAAAATGATGCTTGGAAAACAGCTTTTAAAACAAAACAAGGGTTGTATGAATGGCTTGTAATGCCTTTCGGGCTATGTAACACACCTGCTACTTTCATGCGGGTCATGAATGATGTTTTTCGACCCTTTATTGATGATTTTGTAATCGTATACCTGCATGATATCCTTGTCTTTAGAAAAACTTGGGAGGAACACATTGTACATGTGAGGAAAGTTTTGGATGTATTGAGGAAGGAGAAACTTTATGTAAAGATGTCTAAATGTGAGTTTGCAAAAACTTCCTTAGTATATTTGGGCCATATTATTGGTGGAGGCCACCTGTGAGTGGACCCAACCAAGGTTGTTGTTATCTTAAACTAGCCAAGGCCTAATATCGTAACTGAAGTCAGAATTTTTCTGGGTGCGGTTCAGTATTGGAGGAAATTCATTTCTGGGTTTTATTCCATTGTTGCACCATTACATGCTTTGACAAGTATTAAAGAGATTTTCCAGTGGGGAGGCAAGCATCAGAAAGCCTTCGACACTTTGAAGGAAAAGATCAGCACAACACCAGTTCTGACATTGCCAGATTTGCAGCAGCCATTCGAGATCGAAACAGATGCAAGTGGGTTTGCCATGGGAGCAGTTTTGATGCAAGGAAGGAAGCTAGTTTGTGACCATTCAGAGACATTCTCTATTGCGGTAAGTAATTATCCTACTTATGACGAAGAGTTGTATTCTTTAGTACAAAGTGTGAAGAAGTGGAAACATTATATCATGGGTAAAGAAACAATCATACATACTGATCATCAGCCACTTCAATATTTACAATCTCAAACTAAAGTACAACAAAGTAGGCATTTAAGATGGATGGGATTCTTACAACAGTTTCATCTCGTAATTAAGTACAAAAAGGGAATTCATAATAAGGTAGCAGACATGTTATCAAGGCCTCCTACAAATGCTTCAATCATTCTTCAGAATAGTTCATTAACACATGAAAGTTATATTGAATAGTATGCAGAAGATAAAGATTTTAAGAAAGTATATGCATCCCTAATACATGGTAAACAGGAAGAGAACTATTATGTGCATAATCAACTCTTGTATCATCTTGGTAAACTTTGTATTCTAGAGAAAGAGAGGGTGCATGTGATTCGAGAAGCACATAGTTCACTGATTGCAGGGCATTTTGGAGTAAGCAAAACATTGTCAGTATTACAGAATCATTGTTATTGGCCTCAAATGCAAGAAACTGTAGCTAAATACATAAGAGGTTGTGTTATGTGTTCAACAAGTAAGCCTAGCAATAGGAAATTGGGTTTGTACACACCTCTTCCAGTTTCTTCTCATCCTTGGGAAAGCATTTCTATGGACTTTGTCGGAGGACTACCTATGTCTAGAAAAGGGCATGATTACCTATATGTTGTTGTGGATAGATTCAGCAAAATGTGTATCTTGATGCCATGTAACAAGCAAATCACTGTTGAACAAACAGCTATCTATTCTTTCAGAATGTTTGGGTATATTTTGGGCTACCCATGTCTATTGTATCTGATCGAGATTACCGGTTCTTGGGGGGATTTTGGTCAACTTTATGGGAGCTTATGGATACTAAACTTAAGAAAAGTACAGCTTTTCATCCACAGATTGATGGGAAAACCGAGGTAGTAAACATGACAGTGGTTTAACTGCTCAGAGGATATTGTAGTAAGCATCCTAAACTTTGGGATGAGCAGTTGCAGTATATACAACATGCTTACAATCATGCAGTTCATTCTTCCACGAAAATATCTCCCTTTGAAACTTGTTTTGGTTATCTTCCAAAAACACCTATGGACTTCTCTTTTGGAAAAGATGCAGTGGATGGACATCATGATGCAGATAAAGCTCTAAAATTCATTCAGAGAATCCAAGCAGTGCAACAGGCAGTTCAAGAACAGTTGGAGAAGAGCCAGGCAAAGTACAAAGCTAGGCATGACAAGCATCGAGTTGATCATCAATTTCAGGTTGGAGACCGAGTCTGGTTACATATCACCAAAGAACGAATGAAAGGTGAAGGTCAAAATATTAAGCCTATCAGGTATGGTCCTTTTGAGATCTTGGAAAAGATCGATACTAATGCTTTTCGATTGAATTTACCTCCATACATGCAAATCTATTCAGTTGTCAATGTTGAGAATATTAAATTGTATGAGCCTCCTATGATCATGGATGAGGAAACTAACATGCAGATTCCTTCAGTTGATGATATGGCACCTGAATATATGAATGAGTTGCAGGATGATGTCATTATTGATAGAAATGTAAGGACTTCATGAAGGGGGAATGTTGAGTACCTTCAAGTGGAGCTTAAAGGTATGCATCTTAGAAAAGCAAGATGGATGGAGATTGGAAAAGTGAGGGAGTTGTATCCTCACTTACTTGCAAGGTGATTCAGGATTTTGAAGGTCCAAAAGCTCTCCAATGGGGAGGAATGATCCAGGGGGTCATCCGTCTTCAAAGTTACACTGATCCAAAGTAAAGAGAAAATGATACAATGGTTATTACATATAGTTAAAAAAACATATCAAAACATATCAAAACTTAACTTTATTCCATGGCTCAACACTTAAAAGGATGAGTCACATGACTAAGCCTTAATATATGTTGCAACCACCAATCAATATGTTAAACGGTGCACAGTTTGTTGTGGCATTAAAAGTTGGCCGTTGTAACATGGCTCGACAACATTGCATAGCTCGGCAACATTCGTTAACATTTTGTGAATGGGTGCACAGTTAAGTATTAACATCTGGCGGTTTGTGACATGGTGCGCAGTTAAGTTGGCGGTTATAACGTTTGGTGCACAGTTTGATGCGACATTTATGGAACACCTGGCGGTTATAACATTTAGATATAGCATATGTTCCATTTATAACATATAGTTCAGATCTGGTGGATATCCATTGTGTGGCGGGATAACAATACCATATATGGTATTAGATAGATTCGTTGCAACATTTAGCATGGAACAACAACAAATGTTTAGTGGCTGTGACGTACAGTTGGTTGTAACATTTAGCGGGATTTGCACTCATTTGTAACATTTTGGTGGATAGCATATGGTTATAACCATGATATAAAACATAACATTTGTTATGCTAAAAACGAGTCGAACCCGTGATCTATCCTCCCACTGAACGCCTTATTATCACGATTCTAGCCACATTTCAAGGAGATTCAGCCTTGTTTAGAACTCAGAGCATCGTTCTTCTGTTATCGAAATCTTGCAGGGATAGAACAAATGAACACCAAAATCGGGTTTGAACGTGCGATCTTCAGCTTTATAACTAGGGGTTCCAACCAGTACGGGACAGGAGGTTTTTTTTTTGCTGTAAATTATCCAGATGTTGTTTCTTTTGAAGTCGACCATTCTCTGTTATAATTTTTGTTTCTTTGCCTTTTGAAGGCCAATTTGTAATTTTCAAGAGAGGAGGTCTTGAAGCATTTTGTCCAGCATTCTGTTCTACAACTGCTGAAGTTGATTTGCAGAGATTCCATAACCATATGTACCATTTTGAAGTTATTAATTGGAATGGTACCCATTGGAGAGGGACCCGGAGATGTAGCCCAGTGAAGGCGGTGAACTTCGTTATCAACTTCTGTTTGTGACTCTCATTTTTTTTTTATTCTATTTCTGTTTCTGTTTGCTTTTCATTTCAGTTTATAAGCATTCATTTAATTATGTTAATGCTATTTCATGTGTTAAGCAAACTTATTAAACACATTCTTTAAAACTTTTAATGCACTAAAGTTGAGATCTGACGGATCATGTAAACTTATAGATTTCAAATCCTTGTGTCAATTGAAATATTGGGCATCCCACTAATATTATGATATTAGTTGATGTGTAGCAAAGTGTTCATAATGTATTTGTATTATTGTCTTTGTAATGTACTAAAAGTTTGAAAGAGAATTAACAGGTACATAAAATACAATCGCAACAACTTTCTTTCTATACTTTTCTGAACAATTTTGTTTTTATTTGAATAGAAAATACCTTTGAGAGTACCCATAGCATGCACTGTCCCTAGACTTTTCACAAACCCTAGCACTGGACTGAAATAACTTGTTGCGGAAACTCAAAATGTTTCCATATCTACCATTACATATTCATCTGCTTATGTGTTAAGCCCTAAAAGGGAAAAATAATAATAGAAAAACCCAAAAAGACAAATAAAATAACCAAGAAAAAATCTTGCAAGAATTTAGTCTCCAAACACACACATGAGGCATTGTCAGTTATAACGTTCTTTGAAATTAGGGGCATGATGCAAAGTGCCCTACAAAATTATGATGATTACCTCTTCCATGAGGCTATTTCATGGGTAAGGTGAGTTCGCTTGCATATGCAAGCTGTTGAAGGGATAGATGCCCATTGTTGATGGTACTGTTGATGTTGGTCACTATAATTGCTTAATTGACTCAAACAACCAAGTGATACATAAATTATCAACCCAGGGAAGTCTTTTGTTTCAAAGATAACCACGCACTATATATTCTCAATTCCAAAAGCAACTTACAGTTGTAGTAAAAGAAACTATACTAATCACACTTGCCTTGCATGAACTGGAGTTCTGATTTTAATCACAGGAAAGCCATCTACCTATTGCAGATTTTAGAGATCAATCTAAAGAATCCTGGATTACATTTAAAAAATAACACTTGCAACAGGAAAGAACAACTATTCTGCAACCAGAGAACAGGACCCTTATCCTCAAACAGAGACTTCAGTGCTTGTTCCCGATTAACACTCTTTCATGAAAACAGTAATGCAGAGAAAATTAGCTCTATCTAGCAGAGAACAAGGCCATCTAATTCCTTCCTTTCTAAGCAGGAACTTTTATCCCTATTTCTGATTAGCACACTTGCAGCAGTAATGGAAATCTACAGAGAACGGGATGTTTTGATTCCTTCCTTTCTGAGCAGGAACCCTTAACCCAGTTTCTGGCTAGCACACTTGCAGAAGTGAACGGAATCTACAGAGAACAGGGTGTTCTAATCCCTTCCTTTCTGAGCAGGAACCCTTAACCCAGTTTCTGGCTAGCACACTTGCATAAGTGAATGAAATCTACAGAGAACAGGGTGTTCTAATCCCTTCCTTTCTGAGCAGGAACCCTTAACCCAATCTCTGGCTAGCACACTTGCAAAAGGAATCGAATCTACAGAGAACTGGACGTTCTGATCCCTTCCTTTCTGAACAGGAACCCTTGACCCAATCTCTGGCTAGCACCATAAAATCATCATACAAGATTGCTAATAAAAAGAATTACGAATTTCATTCAATAAACTAAGACAAAGTTCAGTAGTGTTTCAGCAAAGCGGAATTCATCAAAAGTAGTGTTTCAGCAACAAGAGTTAATCAAATCACAAACAGAGATCGAACTAACACACTTCTAAAACTAACGGGTGAGTCTTGTGATGAAGGTGAGCCCTCCCTTCTCACAAGATTCCCCTGAGACGAAAAAGCTAGAGAAGGATACTCAAAGTAGTCTTCTATTCATCTGTCAAAATATCATGTTACAATCTAGAAAAATGAAGTACGTCCCTCTCTCTGAAGCTTTTCAATACATAAAAACTTGGATCCCTCGAATGATGATTTCCTCTCTATTAAAGAGAAAACCCCTTCGATACAATTGATCAAAAATTACAATGCGTATCTGAGTCCTATCTTTAGTTGGATCTACTTTCTAAACCAGAATAGGATGTCCTAGTCTCGCGCAACCGAATGTTATTACAGGAGATGAATGAGGTATTGCTGTTACGGCTGGTGTAATAGATTCTTCTCGTTGCTGCTGATGTTGTTTCAGCATCGCAATTCGCGGGTTGTTTCAGCCACGTGAATTGCGCTCTGACTGTGTCGGCATTATGTGGGAGCGACAGTTGGTGCTTTGTTGATCGCTGACTGTAACGGCTTCCTTTGTGTTTCAGCATCGTCGGTCCTGGCGGTCCTCTGTGTTTCAGCATCTGCAGCTCTGGACTGTGTAATAGCTCTGTGTTTCAGCATCTGTGACTCCGGACTGTGTAACAGCTCTGTGTTTCGGCATCTACGACCTCGGACTGTACAGCAGCTCTGTTCAGCATCTGCGACCTCGGACTGTACAGCAGCTTTGTGTTTCAGCATCAGTTCTGTGTTTCAGCAACAACAACCTTGGATGCTAATCTGCAGTTTTGAACACTTATGCATTTCTAATCAATGGTCAAGTACGAGAGTGATGTAAAATATTATGCAAAACAGATTAAACGTATAGCAATGAGAAAGGACGTTGTATACCTTTGGAATGATCAGATAAAGTGATAGTATGAGTTTAAATATGGGTGATCAAGAGTATAATAGTGGCAAAAAGTATAGGCAAAAAGGTGCATTGTGTGGTCCTAACAGTTGATTAAGCTATGTTCCTCCCACGACTCAATGAATTTTCATGGAAAAGAACCCTTATATTCTACACACAAGAGCCTAGTTCTTTCCATGGCCAGATGGATTTGCAGAGATCAAAACCATCATCTTCTACACACAAGAGCACACTAAGAGATGGATATGAAAATAAAAATAATGTTTCTACTAATGTCTAGAATACCCCAGTTCGCCACGCTGAAGAATCTATGCATGGAACTTTCAAACACATAGCAACCAAATTATACAATCGAAATAGTGTCATATTGAACCTAAAACTTAGGATAAAATTGAAATGGAGACAATCTGTGCAAGACCATACAATCTTAGTGATAAAACTCCATAAAATAAAATGTGAATTCAACTAGTGGAACCTACAACCTTGTTGTTCCCAAAAATATGCAGCGTTTCCCTTCCCAAAATTCTATAAACTTACTCTTTCCCAAAACCTGCAATAGCAGAGTATTTAATATGACTTTACCCTTCCCAAAATTCTATAAACTTACGCTTTCCCAAAACCTGCAATAGCAGAGTATTTAATATGACTTTAAATTGAATTAAAACTGAACAATACAAGGTCATTTATAACATTTTTCAAATTATTTATTTAAAATTTATTTTTCAATTAACGAAAGTCTCATACACCATGGACAATTATGTCTCATCCCAATGGTTGTACCAATGAATAATTCAAATGTAGGAATTTAAAATATTTCATAAATATTTTAGTTTTCATAAAAATTAAGTTAAATGAATGTATTTACAAAACTTTAGAATATTCTTCAAGAAAATGGTTAACTTGCATTGACTTCATACATAATGTTATAGTCTTTGGTGAGGCGGGGACTAATAAGAGGGTAATTAATATGAAGTCAACTTGCATTGATTTCATGCAGAATGTTATAGTCCTTGGTGAGGCAGGGACTAATAAGAGGGGTAGAGGTTTTTTTTTTTTTTAAACTATTTTGTTTTATGATCTTGAAAGTTGATTAAATGGGAATATGATGCCCTTTATGAATATGAATGGATGTTTGATTTAGATTTTTCTAAACTTATTTCATTCATTTTGTATCAATCAGTGGTTTCAAGTCTTGAATTTGAAACACCAATACTTCTTCAATTCATTTGAAGAACATTCATTATAAAAT
>ML787194.1:114719-125922 GCA_009831015.1 Picea engelmannii
CGAAGCTCTTCAGTGAGGATAGAGGACTCTTCTAAACCGGCAATTTTGTCCAAACCGATAAGAATCGATTTTCCTGAACTGACTCTCCACCGAAGCCAATGTAATAAGACCGGAATGCTTTTTGTCAAACCTTTCCAAAAAACAGACGAATGCCCTTGCTGCTGAAAAGGTTTCCTGAGCCAATCAACAAAAGAAGAACCCCCCAAATATTTATCCTTTAAAAACCTTTGCCAGATGTTATCCACTGTTAGCGCTCTCCAGAGGGAATTTGCCGGTAAAGCAGTGTTGAAAGTGGACAAATTTCTAAGTCCTCACCCTCCACAGTGTTTCGGTCTAGCAAGGAGGTCCCATCTACAAAGATGATATTTGTGGTTAACTTTTTGTCCACCCCATAAAAAAGAAAAACAAAGTTGCCGAATGCAGTTCAAAATGGATGTTGGGATACGTTCCAGCGACATCCAAAAAGCACATTGGCTTTCCAAAACCGATTTAACCAAGATTAACCGGCCACCCAACGAGAGCCAATGGTTGCACCAGAAACCAATCTTTCTCTCAATTTTTGTCACGAACCAGCTCCACTCAGTCGACTTTGCTGCTCCTGGCTTTAAATAATAGCCTAAGTACTTGAATCCCACATTTAAATCAACAAAGGAAAAAGGGATAATGGCTTTAAAGAGCTCGATTTCCAAGTCATCTAGCCCCCAATAGAGAACAACAGATTTTCCTGTGTTAATGCATAGACCAGAAACCGAACAGAAAACTCGAAGAATGTCCAAAATATAGCGCCACTCACCAAGGATTGCTTTTGACATTATCAGGACGTCGTCGACAAACATTAAATGGACCATTTTATGAAATTGCGTGACCGAAATAGCTGAAATACTTTTGTTGACCAATCCATTTGCTAGCAGCAGACTTAAACCTTCAATCATCAAAATAAAAAGGTAGGGGGACAGCAGGCACCCCTGACGAAGACCCCTCCATCTCTTGAAATAATCAGTCGCCTCACCATTAATCAGGACTACAAATCTTGCACTTGTGACACAGCACATTATCCAATCCGAGAGCTTTGTCCCAAAACCAACTGAGAGTAGGACCACTCTAAGGTACTCCCAGTCAATACTGTCGTAGGCCTTTTTGAGGTCTAATTTTAGCACCGGGGATTTAATATTCTTTTTTTTTATGCTATGAAGTGTTTCATGAGCCGAGCCAATAGCTTCCTGGATTCTTCTTCCCTTTAAGAATCCAAGCTGTTCAGAAGAAAGACACTTAGAAAGAAAGGGTTTAATCCGGTTAGCAAGGATTTTTTATATCACTTTGTATATAAGATTACATAACGAAATGGGTCGGAAATCATCAAAGAGTCTGGCTTGTTGGCCTTCAGAATCAGAGCCAGGAAGGTAGAGTTAAGGCCTCCACAGAGTTTGCCTTTTCTCCTCGAATCTTCAACCATTTCAAGGAGATCTTTACCAACCAGATCAAAGAAATAAACAAAAAACTCTGAAGTCCACCCATCTGGACCCGGGCTTCGGTCTCTGTTGAATTTAACCAGCACAGACTTTATTTCTTCCAATGCAACAGGGCTAAAAAGTGATTCAGCCTCCTCTTTCGAAACCATCCTAGAATAAAGGCTGGATATCCTCACCATTTCAGCGTAATCTGTTCCTTCTTTCACTTTAAAGAAGTCTTTGAAATGCTTCACTGCCGCTTCTTTAATCGCTTTTTGTCCCGAAATTTTAATTCCAGCTTCTGAATTGACTTCCCAGATGTGCTTCCTATTCCTATTTACCCCTACCATCTTATGGAAAAAATTTGTATTTGAATCCCCACTCTGAATCCATTTAACTCTGCTCCGTAGGCACAATGCCTCCTCCACCCCCCGCAAATGGTTATTCCTGTTATATTCCAGTGCTCTAAGATATCCTGCATCCTCCAACGATAACGCTCCAGCAACAGAATTCATTAAAAGTCTACAAATTTTGGATTCCCAGCCTTTGACTGTCTTCGATTTCAATAACAAGAACTCAAACTGCCATTTCTTCGTGTGAGATTTTAATTCTCTAAGCTTCCATACCATGCGCTATTGACAATTTTCCTCGGACTAGAAATGGGGATCGCTCCATATATTATGAACCAGGCTTACGAACTCGACCTCCTGCAACCATAAAGAATTGAATTTGAACGGAAATGGTTTGTAAACCGGAGCATTCTCAAATTGGATTAAGAGAGGAGCATGATCGGAGACAAAGGGGTAATCAACCCACGCCCTGGAGAGGCCCAGAGAAGAAACAGACTCTTCAGAAATTAAACATCTATCTAGTCTTCTGGCCATGGCAAGAGGACCTGATCGCCCATTACGCCAAGTGGGGGTCAATTTAGTTGGCTTTAAATCAACCAGCTTCAAGGAAAGGAGTAAACTTTTCAGAAACAATTCCATAGAGCCTGGAACGAATGAACCGCCCCAGTTTTCTTCCGAAGACAGAATGAAATTTAAATCCCCGACAATGATAATGTTCGGGATAGAGTGCAAACCACTCTTAGCAAAGGTACTCCAGAAAGGTTGTTTATCTTTACACGGACCATAGATTTTGAGGAATGCCACCTCCTTTTTTGTGGATGCACAGCTGCCAATTAATAAAATACCATTGACCGTCAGAAATGGTTTTAACTCAAAGAGAATTGGATCCCAAGCAACCATTAATCCTCCCGAAGAACCTAAAGAGTTAACAGCAGTAGCAGCCCAAGAGGGACAAAGAAAGGGTAAGAAGTCTGTAGCTTTTTTTTCATCCGCCAGAGTCTCCTGAAAAAACACAATGTCTGGTCTTGTACGATCAAGCAATCTGCGAACCGAGGCAACTTTGAGGGTGCTTCCGATCCCTGGGATATTCAAGGAGAGAAAAATCATCACTTTGCCCTTGCTTGGGCCTTCAAAGCTCTAAGGGCCCCTGAAACCTGGGAAATAGGAACACAAACATCCTCTGAATGACTCGAACTAAGTTGTTTCTTTCGAGAACTTCTGGTTTTGACAGGCGATAATTCAGAGGCCAGACCCCTTGACCAAGAGAAAGCTTTCCTCCCCTTCCCGCCTACCTGAGAAGAAGTTGAGCCTATTTCCGAAGAGGAAGCAGCAGCTTTCTTACCAAGAATTACAGACAAAGGCTGTGTGAGCCCGAGGACAGAATGTTCGGGTAACAAAGAGTCTAGGGTTTCGGTGAGTAAAGAGGCCTCCTCCTCAGATTCATGATAGCCTGGCAGGATGGATGAGTCAAGGGGCACATCTTCCTCAGTGGAGATGGAGGGCACCAGCTCACTGTCGGAGAGGGTAGAAGGGGGAAGAACCAAATGAGGTTTCAAAGGAAAGGACGGACTAACCACAGGCTGAACCAGGCTGGAAGGCATAGAAAACGAAACAGTGGGGTCCTCTGTCTCTAGAATAGAAGAAGGCGCTGGGTTAGCAGTCAGAGGGACCGAAGGTAAAGAACTAGGAAAGGAATCAGCCGGACAACAAGGTGCAGAGGGTGTCTTTGAGCAGCAATGGGGATTAAGGATAACTGGATCAGTGAAGGAATTAACCGGGGTAGTGGAGGCCCTTAACCATTCCGAACAATTAAGGGCTTCCTTCTCCTCCACAGTCAGAGAATTAAACAAGAGAGGATAGACTGTCTGAATCTTACTAGTAGTAGATGAATCTGGCTCGAGTAATGTGGATGAGGCTCCCGAAGACGCAAACAAGAAATCTAGGGAGGGGTCCAAATCTGTATACTCAGGAGGACTCCTCTGCAGCTCTTCCTCTTCAGAATTCTCCTCCAATAAAATCCCCTTACAGTCACGATGTAGGTGTCCAGTTTTGCGACAAATGTTGCAGCGAAATGGTAGCCCAAGATAGTCCAGTGGCTGGGAAAATGAATGACCTCTCCAATCGATCACAATCAATTCCGACAAACCATTGAAAATGTCCACCTCAACAAGAATACGACCCATCTTCCGCATCGGGGAGCTGAGAGATTTAGGGTCCAGTGATATAAACCTCCCCAAGGTATCACCAATGGCCCTTAATGCACCTTCATTCCACAAGTACAGTGGGAGACCAGGAAGCAGTACCCAAAGGTGTCTAAACTGAAAGAACTCTGTATATGGGTTGAAAGCAATCCTCCATCGCTTCAACATCAGACTACTGCCTCCCAATACCCAAAAAGAACTAAGTAAGAGGGAAGCATCCTCGGGAGAGTTGCATATGAACCCCAGCCAGCCTTTTGTAAGGTATAAAACCTCAAGGGTATAGCCTAGGAGTGGAGCCCAATGCAGCTTTATCCAGTTCTCTAAAGAGTCATTGCTCAGGGATTTATAAGATAAACGGCCAACAAGGGAGCATAGGGCCATTCTGCAAGTATCCTCTAAACCCACGTCGTTGCCTAAAACCAGTCGTTTAGCCTTCTGATTTGTCTTCCACAGTTTTCGACGAAAAGGATTCGAACGGAGTTGAACAGACTATTTTTTTACCCCTCCCCGAGCAAACTCAGCAGAAGAAGGTAGCCCTGTAGTTTCACTGGTCGCTTGGACACTGGCCCTGCATTTCTCAGAGGGGCTAGGAGCAGTCTTTTGAGAGGCAGGTTGAAAAGAAGAAAGCAAAGAAGTTTTACTAGATGTACCTATCAAGTTAGAAAGCTTTTGCTTTGAAAAAGGTGCTCCTCCCGACGACTCCTTTTGAAAGTTATCCACTGATTCAAACAGCCCGGCCTGTCTCCACAAGACCTCGTCCTTCGGGTTCAAAAGTGCTTTTAATTTTGGATCCATGGTAAGAGACAAATGAGAGACCAAAAAGCCTCGGAGGCCAGACAAAAAACACACTATATCTGACAAGAAAGCAAACCAATAATGCAACTGCCGAGGTCCCACGTGCGCCACTCAGCTGAAAGAGACCCCTCTCTAAATAAAATAACACCAAAATATCCCAAACGTTTCGGTAAAGCCAGTTAAAAAGGAGTAAAAGACTGTGTAACACCAGCACTATCCTCGATACGAAAGGAAAGAGTAAGGCAATCTGCCGATTAAAAATGGATTAAACAACTGTGTAGATCCTGCTCCGTCCTCAATACTAAAGGAATGCGAAAGGCTACCCCACCCTCCCCACAAAGGGGACAAGAGTCCGACAAGAAACCGAGAACTGGGTCAACACTGTAAACCCCAGAGCGCCGTGCCACTGTAGAAAGCTAAATAAACTTGCTAGCAATAGGAAGCAGAGTAAACTAGTGAGAAAGAAGAGAAAATTCAGAGAAATAGTCACTGCAGCTGGGGAAGTGGAGGTCACCACACGAGACTACACTGGAACCAAGTCGGTTGATGGAGAGTAAAAGCCGTCGAAATGGTCTATGCAAAGATAGGTCTGTTCAGAGGGACAGTCAGTACTTTGGCTAGTTTAAAAGCAGAAAACACCGGGAAAGAAAAACGGAGCAGAGACAGGTCTACCGAAACTATAGTGCTTGGGATGTGTGGAGGTCACCGCTCGAATCTACATTGAAAAGTAGTCCAGACCGGCTTATGGAGTAGATGGAGTCGACAATGGCGCAAGTGGTTCCACGCCTAGACACGCCTGTCTTGGGCGCCAAATACTGTAGTGTTAACCCTTTTCAAAAATGTCATTCTGAAATTTCCGCTGAAGCTTCAATGGAAAGTATGATTAACCTATCTGGAGGCAGCATAGCCGATTTTCGCTGAGAGTAAATGAAACGCGTGTGATGCTAAGAAAGGGGACTGAATTTTCTGCTGGATCTTTAACGGAAAGTAAGATTAACCTATCTGGAGGCAGCTTAGCCGATTTTCGCCGAGAGTAAATGAAATGCACATGATGCAAAGAAAGGGGAATGAAACCCGATAACCAAAGTAAATACAAAGCGACAGCCAATAGAACAAGAGTTTGTTTAGTAGAAAGATCTTATCGATTCCTATCTGAACTGGTTCAATCTCAAACTTTCCGGACCTCCCTCCAATGAACATTCAAAAATCGCCTCGGCTCTGGTTCCTCCATTTTCCCGCTCAAAATCAAATAGTACAATGTTATCGATTTGATTTTAATAAAGTAATGTTGATCCTAATAAAATTAGCTATTAATTTATTTTGAAACTTATCAAAACCCCATCTAGAGATTAAAAAACCAATAAACAAAAATACAAATGTTATATATTAGTTTATTTTGAAACTTATCAAAACCCCATCTAGAGATTAAAAAACCAATAAACAAAAGTACAAATGTCATATATCGCAGGAATATATTCATAAAAATATTTTTGGAAGTAGTTTACTTATATGATCAATTTCTTCTTCTTCTTTTTTTTCGAACAATAAAAAACTTTATATTCCATAAAAGAAATATACATATTCTTGTCCAAAAGAGACTTCTTTGAACCTTTGTTCAGCTTTAACTACTTTTTTGTCTTTTCTAAATTGTGTTTTCTATTTTCTTCGAACTTGCAAAATCTATATAACCTAGATTTTTTGGGAATTTTTACATTACACTACATATTACAAAACACCAGATCTTATTCTACCAACTTTTTAGAACATAATTATAAGTAGAATGTCATGTCTTTCCTAGGTTGACCATCAAAGTATTCCTAAAAGCAAAATGTCCCATCCTGGAGCTCCGGAGCATCCTTTGAGATTTTATTTGCATCCTTGTTCATCTCACGATAAATATGGTTGCAACTGTACCATTCCATACCCGCTAGAATTTCTCTCACATGAGTTTTGCACACGGCTAGGAAAGCAACATGAACGTCTCCTTTCCCATTAACCCAATCTACCACAATTTTAGAGTCTCTGTAAATCTAGACTTTGCACAGGTTGAGAGAACTCACCTTAAATAATAACACCCATAGAACCACCATTTCGGCCTTTGTGTTTGATCCCCTTCCTGGATTATAAAGAATATTATAGAAGTGATCAGTTGCTATATAGAGCACAACTCTAGTTCCACATCTCGTTGGGTGGCCTTGACTGGCCCTATCGAAAAAACTCCATGGAACCCCCTTATCAATCTCTGGTGCTACTAAATTCTTGTGTTTTGGGGCCTTCTCTTTATGCATGTGCTCACGAGAGAGATTAACAATTAGACCACCAATTGCTTCCTCTGGAATAAACATGTTTTGAAAGATCATAGATTTTTTGGACCACCAAACAAAACAAACCATGAAGAGTAGCAAAGATCTGAACCGACTGTTTTGAGTACCTGCTAGCTAGCCTTTGATCCATGATTTGAGATCTCCATCCATCGGCATATCTCCAAACTTAAGTGTGGTTCACACTCCTAACAAGACCTTTTGAGAGTAAGGACAATTTGCAAACAAATGTTGAACCAATTCCTCACTATTCTGACATAGAGCACACCAACCAGGACTCGACCATCCCCTCTTTACACCATTATCCCATGTTAAAAAATTTCTCTCAATATCCAGCCACGAAAGAGTTCTTACCTTAAGATGAGAGTTAGACTTCCACAAAGGCTTCCACCAGTCTTGCACAGTGCCATCAAATTCATTCATAACCAACACTTGATATCCAATCTAAGCAGTGTATATTCCATCATATGAATACCTCACCATATGACATCCTCTACCTCTTCCTACAAATGAATAAAAATTGAAGAAAATAATGTTATGTAGGAATTCCACTCCTCTCTTTTCCACTCTAGTAATTCTAAGGTTTTTGTGTCTTTCTAGGCGTTGTGTCCAATCCCATCCACAACATATAGCTTGGCATCCCATAATGTGTATACACCTTTAGCATGAATCTCTTTTACCTATCATTCAGATAATTTGAATTTTCCCTCGTCTCCTGTCCACGGACCCTCCCCAATTGTCACATTGTGCCAAGTTATAACTTGCCAGCACAACCAATTACCTATTAGATGGTACGTGTCCATCATCGCTATCCAACTGATGGACAACGATGCATTATTTTTCCATGGGTTCCTGATCCATTCATCCATAGATTGGCCTGAAAAATATTTTTCTATTATGACTTTCCCCCATATAGATTTGTTGTCAATCAAACGCCATAAGCACTTTGTTGCAAGACTTTTGGTAAAATGGAAAAAATTCTTGACCCCCCACCCGATCTCCTTTGATTGAGCAATCCAATTCAATGTCACCAAGTATGATCCACCATTGTCTTTACTTCCTCTCCATAAGAATTGAAAACAAATTTTCCTCAACTTATTTAAAATTCCTTTTGGAATTTTTTCTATAGTGGCCCAAAAAATGGGATACTACTGAGGACATAATTGATCAGAACTAGCCTACCCCCCCTCGAAAGCCACTTATGAGCCCAAGAAGAAATATGGATTTGGATGTTTTTAATTATCTAGGCCCAATCTTTGAAAGAATAATCATTTGATTTGAGTTTGAATCCTAAGTATTTGAACCCCTCTTTGATATTTCTCTTGTCAAAATGCAAGAGAACTTTAGCTAACAAGTAGCTTCCTCTTCCAATGAGTTGGTTATGATCACCAACTTAGAAACACTCATCTGCATTCCTATCGCCTTGTAAAATTCTTCTAAAACTTCATCCCACCCTTTGACCTCATGTACTAGACCTGCACCAAAAAGTATGACATCATCTAAAAATAGCAAGTGTGTTAGAGAAACATCCTTTGACACATTTATTCCTTTCATTAATTTCCTTTCAATAGTTTGGAAAATAAGTATGCTGAATCCATCTGCAACAAATAGGAAGATGAAAAGGAAAAGAGGACATCCTTGTTGAAGACCCCTAGAGGGGAAAATGAAGTGAGACGGTGAGTCGTTAATTAAAACAGCGAGAGAAGAAGTCTCGATGAAACCCATGATCTAGTTAACAGTATGAATATTTATTCTCATTTGAAACAGGGTCAACCTAAGGTTAGGTCCAATTAAACTTATCATAGGATATAGCGAGATCTAGCTTTACCATGAACCCGAGAATTTTCTTTGTTTTAAAGGAACGAAGGACTTCCTGCATAATGGATACCGCATTGTGAATTTGACAACCATCTAGGAAGCCAAACTGCTCAACCAAAATATACCCATTGAAAATAGATTTGAGACGAGATGTAATAATCTTGGCAATTAGTTTATATATAAGATTGCAACAATAAATCAGATGAAAAACCTCAAAGGAAGACGAATCTTTCGTTTTTGGAATTAGGGACAGGTAGATATTATTGAAGGAGAGACACACTTTCCCCCATTTTTTAGACTCGTTTACTACTTTCTTCAGATCCTCCTTTATCAAATTCTAGAATCCTAGGAATAATTCTACCGTGAGGTCGGCTGGCTCAAGACTTTTACCATTCTGAATGGCTTCAAGATTACATAGAATTTCCTTATGTGAATTTTTTTCTTTTAGGTTCTACTTTTTTTGGGTCCTCCTTTATCAAATCATAGAATCCTAGGAAGAATTCTACCGCGAGGTCGTCTAGCTCGGGGATTTTACCTTTCTGAAAGGCTTCAATATTAGATAGAATTTCCTTATCTAAAATTCCTTCTTTCAGGGAGAAGGAATCTCCCTGAAAGAAGGAATTTCCTTGCACATTGTTTCTTGCCAATGAATCTCCCTATCGTTGTTTTCCAAGAAGGTCAAGGACCGCCCCGACTTCAACGCCGTCACCCACAAACATTCTCCTACTGTAACATTTTCCTACGATCCACCTTCACCTTCCAGAACCGTTGCTTTTTCATTCACCTTTCTTTCGATGGCCCTCTAGAGGCTTCACTCACAGAAAAACGATCATTGTTCTTTCATGCAACCCTTGATAGAGCTTCTTCTATATGAAATGAAACCGAGGAAGGGACATTCTATTTATGTAACTCCGGCAGAAAGAGAGATCTAGACTCCTCATTTATTTCCTTGCATTCCCACATTGAACCACCTCGGGATAACGACCACGTGCATGTCTCTGGAAAGGCTCCAGACTGATCCAGTGGACTTAGATATGCCATGTCAGTGGCTCTTTTAAGCTTTTGAGTACGTATGAAATCTGCATCGGATAGAAAGTAAGAATCCCAATCCCCTTCAGGATCCGAATAGTCTACTAATATGACATCCATTATCCTTTGTCAGAGGAAGGAAGAGTCGAGAGTTATTAACCTTAGGAATACTTACCTTAAAACCCATTTATTTGACATGATTTTAGCACTGCCAATAACTTCGAACTTCGAACCTAAGTCGGCCTGGATCGACCTCATGCTTGTTGAGTTGGACTAATCGTACCAATGCTGACCGAATATGTTCATTTCTATTGTTAGGGTTACAAGCTCCATATTTTTTATGAATTTATATAAAATCATATCGATCAGTTCTTGATTTTGCATTAGTTTAGCTTTGGCTGTAAATTTGTATTTATATCTATCTTCTAATGTAAAAGATTAGGCAAACAATTTTTTTATTTTTCTGAAACAATAAATTTAACAATAGGCTAACAATATTTTTATTTTTCTAAAACAATAAAATTGAATTTTGTGTCATTTTATTGGTGGAGATATTTGAAGTCTTTGTTTCATTCTATTGGTGGAGATATTTGAAGTTTTAACCATCTCTACATGGACACCATCTGGTTAGACATATAACCTTACATTTAATCCTATTGTTAGTGTTTAAGAAGTGGTTGAGTAGTTGGATTAACATTAAGTACTCTATCATTTTAATACTACAAACACTAATATTTATGAAAAATAACCAAAGGTTATGTAGGTAACAATAACAAAAATAAAATTTATACTTTTATTGCCAACATCAGTGCACAATTTTATGGGTCTGCGGATGAGCATTAAGCAATTTGTCATATTAATTCTATGAGCACTAAGTAATCAGTCATATTAATTCGGCATTGTCTAACTGTTCTAAGTTTTGGCCCTTTTTTGTCGGAATCCAACGACATAAATTGGACGAAGTCACATGTTTTCTTGTTTAAGTTGCATTTTTAAATGCATATATAGATTCAACTACTAAAAATACAACAAGATCTCCCCAGTTTATGGGAAAAAATAAACAGAAAACATTCCCTGAAAATCGCTAAAACGTAGAATGTTTAGACTATGACTATTAATTCTATGAACATTAGTATGGCTATTAATTTTATGAAAATTAGTATATATGAAAAATAACCAAATTTGAAGTTGGTTTGTCAACTAATTAATAACCCACCCTTAATTGTACTAACACGACTATT
>ML787194.1:130280-157515 GCA_009831015.1 Picea engelmannii
ATCTCACCTCCACTTAGTGCCATCCTGGCCCACCTTATTCCCATTTCGATCTCTTAGCTTTCGACACCTGTCCCTCTCCTTTCCATGTCGCTCTGTTATAAGCAACATGTCCTCCCTCGACTAATCATGTCCCATCACCACTCATCCACCACTTCCAATCATGTGCCCCAGTCGTTGCACCTGCCTCCATGCCTTATCATTAAGTCGTTCAGTCGATCTAGGTAGCAGTGCGAGAGGGCCTCCACATCCCAAGAGTGCAGAGTTGACTAGGGTCATTCCCAATCCCAAGGAAGCAGTTATTGAGGTGGTTGGTGGTGGTTAGACATCGTCTCCACCATAAATGGAAAGTCCAAAAAGGGGCCTGAGAGAGGTCAATTCTTTTGCAGGGTTGTCAGGAGCCTGATTGCATCTAACATAAGCGCATGATTGTCCAAAGACTGTAGGCACAGTCTGCTAGTAGACATGCAGACGAAATATTTTTAATGATGTGTCTCGTTTTTGCTTTTGTTTTTGCTTTGGGTATATGTAGGCAATTTTGTCATTTTTGTAGGGCATCGATGGTAAAGTGAAGCTCCCGATTGTAAAGTTTTAATGGGCGTTCTGGTTCCCTGGTTATGTATCTGTATGTGAAATTTCTTGTTTAATGACAGACATCTTTCCCATTCCATATGGTTTTCATCTCATACTGAGGGAGTTCATGATTGACTAATTCACATGAATCATTATGACTGTGTTATGATAAAGGTTTTATTGTAGCACTGTTATATTCTCCAGTGTTTCTACAATTTGAATGTAAGAAGTTCTTGTGTTCAGGTTTTCCTTCTACAGGCTGTTAGAGGCTCGATGCCTATAGCAGCCCTTCGCATTTCCTCATAGAAGTCTTCCCCCTTTCTCACCCTTACTACAACCTACTGTCTGAAGTTAAATCAAGACCTCACCTGCTTGTGCATGTCCATCCTAGTTTCAGAGTTAGAACGATATTGTTCTGAGTTTTCTTCCATTTGATCACCCTTTATAAACAAATTGTGACATAAAATGATGGGCATCAGGCTTACTCCTGCTGCAATCTAGGAGTGACTTCTGATGCTAACATTTTTGGCACCGTTGCCAGGGATGAAGTTGAAAATTTTCCCTGTGATTGAACGGCATTAAGCCTCTGATTCTGAAGGTGTATCAGGCATCAGAGCCCTTGAAGATTTCTACTGTGCACTTGGCGACTCCATTGTGATGACTCCACTGGAGCGGGCTTGTTGTTTTAGTTGTGGCTTCCAGAGGTAGACACACACGGTTCAATCCACAACTACCTCTAGCTACGCTTGAAGCTGATCCAGAGGTGATTATCAGAAAGGAAAGGCCTCTGAAGGAGAAACTCCCACTGCTGAACCAGGTAATTTTCCATCTCCTTCTGTAGGAAATACGTTTTCTTCTTCTCAGCTTCCTAGCAGACCTTTTTCTGAAGTTTCCCGTTTCTTGAATTTTGAAAGTGTTCCTACTGAGTTTTCCCCTCCTGGCCTAGGATTGGATTGAGAAATCCTTGTCACTCCCCTCTCCCCTGAAGTTGTACCTTGGTGTAGACCCAGGACCACATAAGATTTCCCCACTCCTAACTTTACCACCCCTCCTCTTATTAGTTATGTTGCTACTACATAGAGAGAAGCATATGTTGACTCAAGCCCCTTAGCCTTCTCTCTGAATCCCCCATTGTTTCCCCTTACACCTAGAAGTTCATTTCCAGTATCCCCTAATATTCCTATGGGAAGAGAAAATCTCCCCATAAACAAAATGGAGGCTATAATAGCTACTAGGTATGCTCCCCTTTTGTTACCTCAGCCTCTCAATGCCCTTCCAGCAGGTGGCTAACTCAAACAGTTGCCCAAGTTTACAGGCGAATGGGACATAGCTGCAGAAGAACACCTTGAAGCCTTTTACAGTTTTACAGATGATCATGTTATCATGCATGCAAACATATGGATGAGGATTTTTGTCCAGGCTAGAAAGTGGTTTAGGGCCCTGCCTCCTGGATCTATCAATGGGATTAAGGCTTTGGATAATGCCTTTTTGAGATAGTGGGGAGACAAAAAAGACTTCATGTATTACATGACAGAGTATGGGTCTTTGAGGAGAAAGGAAGGAGAGTCTGTCTCTCACTTCTCTAAGAGATTCAATAAAATGTACAATAAGATCCCCGATGAGATAAATCCCTCAGAAGACTCTGCTAAAATCACTTATGCTAGCGCTTTTGATCACGATTTCTACCTCCTATTGAGGGAAAGGAGAGCCACCACTCTGGCTCACATGCAAGATGCATCCGTGGAAGTAGAATCTAACATATTGGTTGTTGACCAACTCAGGAATAAGTTTGATAGAGACGTATTCAGGAAGAGACATAAAGCCTCCCCATCCAATTCCTCTCCCCTTCCCATTGAGATGGATGAGGTAACTAAAGTGCTAAAATCACTTTCGTCTAGAATGGAAAGGTGGGAGTTAGAAGGGAAGCCCATGTACAAAAATCCCCAAAATACTGATAACAAAGGCTTTAGGAGGCCTAGTAACAATGTGCCATAGGCTTTGCCAAGGGAACATAGGAGAAAAGACAGAGATGATCAGAGGATTCAAACCCCTCTCCAAAATAACCTAGTTGCTCATGAGGAAGGAGAAGAGATAGATGAGCTTGACCCTGAAATTCACTGTATTGAAGACACTTCCCCTTTTCCCATTTGACTCAATCTGCATATGAAGAATCCCTTATGAACACTCAAATCAATGAGTTGAGTAAAGGGGAAAAGGCCAACAAGCCTCCTAACAGATACCATCTCAGATCAAAGAAGAAAGAAGGGAATTTTGATAGCCATGATCAGCCCCTCATAGCGGAAAGGACTGCCAAACATGCAACAATCACTACTAAAGAAAAGAAAGCTCAGAATACTTCGCCAACAACCAAAGAACCTGTCTCTAAGGTAAGGGAAGCTCCTAAGCCTCTTTCCTCCTTTAGTTTTGAGCACAAAATTCAAAAGATTAGAATCCCCGTACCCCTCTCAGAACTAGTTAAAAATGAAGATTTTAAAAGGTCCCTCTCCAAACTGCTACAATCTGAGTCCCCCCAGCCTTCCACAGACTCAGTAAATATTCAAGATGAAAAGCCAGCAGTCGTTCTAGATCCCATGGTAGAAGACAGAGATGATTTGTCCCCTCCCTTCTACACATCCCTGAACATACATGATAAGGTGTTGCATAATTGCCTCATGGATTCAGGAGCTTCCCACAACCTTATGCCCAAAATAGTCATGGAAGGATTGGGACTGGAAGTGACAAAGGCTTATCACGATTTGTACTCTTTTGATTCAAGGAGGGTGCAATGCCTTGGAGTCATCAAATACCTGGTGGTCTCTTTATTTCAGCTGCCAATGAAGAGTGTGGTCATGGACATTGTAGTACCTGATTCTCCCCCCAAGTTCGGCATGTTGTTGTCAAGATCTTGGATTAAAAAACTTGGAGGAACATTACAGATGGATCTCGCATATGCCACCATTCCATTCTTTGGAGGGGAACACATGAGGTTGTACAGAGAAGCCTATATGGCCTACATTGTTAGTGATGAAGAAAACCCCACCAATCATCATATCTTTGCACTTGACACTGATTTGGGGTCTAGTTTATTGCAGCTCATTGATACTCTTGAAGCCCCTTTTCAAATCAGAAAGAAGCCCACATTTAATCACTAGATACCTCCTCCAACCACCTCTGTTTGGAAGATGTTCTTCGACAGAGCTTCTTCTAGCGAAGGCGCTGGCACTAGAGTGGTTTTTTTGTTTCTTTGTCAGGAAACCATATCCTTGTCATACAAGCTAGAATTTGAAGCTACCAATAATGTGGCAGAATATGAAGCTCTTGTTCTGGGTTTAAGGGCTGCAAAAGAAATGGGAATTGAGGGGGTAGCAGTGTTTGGAGATGTTGATTTGATTATCCAGCAAGTCAGAAATTCTTATCGGGCTAAGCTTCCTCGGCTCAGGAGTTACAAAAATGAGGTGTGGGACCTAATTGATAATTTCTTCTCATCTTTCAACATTTCTTTTATTCCAAGAGAGGAAAATACTTTGGTCGATTCCTTAGCTGTCTCATCTAGTCTATTCAAGATCCCTCTGCCGCCAAAGATCAAATATGATGTTGAGATAAGATATAGGCCATCTATACTGGACAATATCAAGCATTGGAAGGTATTCGAAGACAATCTTGAAATCAAAAAATTTATTCAGTCTGTCGATGAATTTTCTGCATTGCACATTGATCAGGATCCTGATCTCAAAAGTCACCCTCACCCTGAGGTATTTTTAAATAAAATTTCTAATCACCATGTTATTCATCTGCCTAGCAATCACATTCTGAAGGGAATAGTCCCTTTAGAAAGACTGTTCAAGGGGAATGATGTGGCAATAAAGGGTAGGGTTTCAAATGAAGATGTTGATACAGCGGGTGCAACATCGGCACACAGGAGGAGCCTAAGTTTGTCAATTTGTCAAGCAATTTGACCAAAGAGAAGAGGGACGAATATAACGAGTTATTAAGAGAATTTGTTGATGTGTTTGCATGGACTTATGAAGACCTCAAGACATATGACAGATATGTCATTGAACACAACATCCCACTGAAGGAAGAGGCTAAGCCATTTAGGCAGAAGTTGAGGTAGATAAATCCCATGTTGTTACCTGTTATGGAGAGAGAAGTGAAGAAGTTGTTAAGTGCCCAAATCATTATCCCCTTGAGATATTCTGAGTGGGTGGCCAATTTGGTCTCGGTGAGGAAGAAAAGTGGAGAAATCAGGCTCTATGTTGATTTCAGGAACTTGAACAGGAGCTCAAAGAAAGACAACTATCCCTTGCCCAACATGCAACACATATTGCAGAGGGTAACTGGTGCATCTAGGATATCCATGATTGATGGTTTTTCTGGCTATAATCATATATCAATCATGCCTGAGGACAGATAAAAAACAACCTTCACCACTCCTTGGGGCACATTCATGTATGCCAAAATTCCTTTTGGATTAATGAATGCAGGAGCAACATTTTAGCGAGCCATGGACATAGCCTTCATTGGGGATAAAGATCAGTTTGTGGTGATCTATCTGGATGACATCATAGTCTTCTCCAGGTCTGATAAAGAGAACTGCTGCCACTTGAGAAAAGTCTTATTGAAATGCCAGAGGTTTAGCCTTTCCTTAAATCCCAAGAAATATTTGTTTTCTATGAAGGAGGGGAAGATGTTAGGCCATATAGTATCAGCAGAGGGAGTGAGAATTGATCCTAGCAGGGTAGAGGCAGTTCAGACCCTGACACTTCCCAGGTCTAGAAAGGAAGTCCAGGCTTTTTTAGGGAAGATTAACTTTCTGAGGAGGTTCGTCTCAAATTTTGCTGAGTTGGTGAAACACATCACATCCATGCTCAGAAAGGGAAATGAAGTAAAATGGAATGTTGAACCCAGGGAATCTTTTGTCCAAATAAAAGAGGCATTGACTGAGGCACTTGTGTTGATCAGTCCTGATTATTCCAAAGATTTCCTAGTTTTTTCTTTTGCTACTTTTGATACAGTAGCAGTGGTCTTATTGTAGAAAAATGAGGAAGGGCAAGAGAAACCCATTTCCTTCTTAAGTAAGACATTAATAGATGCAGAAATCAGGTATAAGATCATGGAGAAATAGGCCTATGCCTTGGTCAAAGCTTCTGGAGTCTATGTCTTGCACTCAAGAGTGACTGCATACGTTCCTTTGGCCTCTATGAAAGACATCCTTGTACAGCCTGGCATAGATGGGAGAAGAGTTAAATGGATTGCTAAGATCCCTGAGTTTGACCTGGAGATAAAGCCCACCAAGTTGGTTAAAGGGCAGGGTTTAGCCAAGTTGCTGGCTGAATCCAATTGCAAGGCCTTGGGGGTTGGCTTCATCAATGCTTGCTCAGAAAATCAGCAAGCTGAGTCGCCTAGCAAAATCTCTCAGGGTGGCTTATCACTAGCAGAATGCACCTGGTACAGAGACATTTTGTACTTTCTACAAGAGTTGAAGCCTCCTGATGGAATGGGAAAAAGCAAGGCAAGAGATTTAAAGCTCAAGGCAGTCAGATATTGCCTTATTGACCAAGCCTTGTACTGGAGAGACCCTCTAGGGGTGTTTCTGAGGTGTCTGAACCCACAAGAAGCCCAGAAAGTTATGTTTGACTTCCATAGCGGCCTTTGTGGAGGGCATCATTTCTGGAAGGCCACAACTCACAAAATTCTCAGGGCTGGGTACCACTGGCCCACCTTATTCAATGATGTCTGCAAAGAAGTCAGAGCTTGCATCAAATGCCAAAGGTTCTCATAAAAGAAACAGCTCAAATATCTACCACTAAAGCCTGTAGTAGCTTCAACACCCTTTCAACAGTGGGGGTTGTTGGACTTCATTGGAGAAATTCATCCTCCTTCAAGTGGCCAGTACAGATGGATCCTAACTGCAATAGAATATTTCACCAAGTGGATAGAATCTTCCCCCACCAGGAGTGCTTCACACAAGGTAATTATCGGCTTCCTGTAGGATATCATAGCCAGATTTCGCAGCCCCAGCAGAATTGTCACTAATAATGTTGCTTCTTTCAAGTCTGAGCCTCTGGTTAAGTTCTGTGAGCAGTTCGAGATTTCACCAATTCACTCCACTCCCTATTATCCTCAAGGAAATGGACTGGCAAAATCTTCCAATAAAAGTCTAATCAAACTCATTAAAAGATTATTGGAAGACAATAAGAGGGCATGGGATTCAAAGCTCAAATTTTCTCTATGGGTCGATCGAGTGACAACAAAGAAGTCCCTGGGCACCTCACCTTTTCAACTTGTTTATGGGATGGAGGTTGTGTTTCCCACTCAGCTCGCTTTACCTACAGAGAAATTATTTCAAGATCATGAAGGAGAGCCAGACCATATGGTCAGAAGAATTCATCAAGTGGTGGAAGTGCAACAGATCAGGGAGCAGGTAATGGATATAGCTCATAGTCATCAGCAGAAGATCAAACAGGCCTTTAACAGGAAGGTCAGAAAGAAGGAATTCGAGTTGGGTGATTTAGTGCTTAAGTGGGATTCACCCAAGCAGGATAGGGGAAAACACAATAAGCTTGATTCCCTCTGGATCGGGCCCTTCAAAATCTCTGAAGTATTCTCAAATAACACGTACAGGTTGCAGGATTTGGAGGGGGAAGAAGTTTTTAACGGCCCAGTAAATGGGCATTTCCTGAAGAAATGTTTTGTTTGAGCCTTAGACAGTGTTGGACAACTGAGATGGGGGGTTGAATCAGTTGTTACCATGCTTAAACTATTATGCTTATTTTAAAAACTTTACAAGGCACTCAATGATGATCACAATAATGCAGGGAGATAAACAATGGCACATTCAACATCAGTCACATATATGAGAAACACAGAGACAGATATTTCCCGAGGAAACCCATACAAGGTAAAAACCTATTCTTCTTTATATGATAAGTATTATCTACATTCTTTACATTATCATACATATGAGCACCAACTCATTGTGAGGCTACAACCTCTGTTTTTGCAAGCTGCAACTTGCTGAGAGCACCAACTCTCTGTTTTCTCTAGCACCCACTAGAAGGAAGCACCGACTCCCTGGATTCTCTAGCACCAACTAGAAGGAAGCACCAACTCCCTAGTTTCTCTAGCACCAACTATAAGGAAGCTACAACTCCGTGTGTTCAAGCACCCACTTGAACCTCTGAGGACACCAGTCCTCCCTAGCACCTCCCTACCACCCTGGTTTATCAAAATGAATTACTGAAACTTATTACAGTGATATAATGTTCAACAACAACTTACCAGTCTCATCACTGTTCTGCATGATTTCGCTGCTCTATTTGTCTCACTGTCATCCTGCACGCATCCCTTGCACTTTCTGTTCTTCTATCTTTTGTACTATGTACGTCATTCCCCTTTCAATGCACCTTTTGTCTTATGTTCATTTCATCTGCTGCACTCCACCTCCTTCTTCACACATGCATCACTCGCCACAGTAATAGCCACAACAACACCAACAACAACAGCTCCCATCTCTTCTTTGTTCTGCATACTTATAGTCTATGTGCTCCTTGTGCATGCAATATTCGCCATTCCTCTGCATGCTCACACTGCACCATTCTTCTCCACATCTCGAGTGATTTTCCTGATCATCATCGTGACTCTTCAACTTCTCTGGCAGTTCAACCCATCTGTCTATCATCACTGGGTGTTATGCCAAGATTCCCTTTTCTCTCTGGCAGTTGAGACTCTTCGTCTTCTTTGTTACAATCGAGCTCACCCTCTCTGTTTCATCTACAAGCTCCAACTCTCTTCCAGCTGTTAATCGCCCCTATGACCAATCTTCATCCCACTGGAATATTCCTAGAGACTCTTCAGCTCCTCTGGCAGAAACCATCAATGGTTTCTAGCAGTTACACTGTGAGGAGCAATATTGGCCCTCCGATTATGCTCAAATTCACCTGCACCGTTGGATTAACTTTGAACGATATTGTCATTATTTATCCATTTCTCACTTTCGCATTTGAGAGATTCGCCGATGAGACATCTTGACTCTCCATGTCACGAGCTCTAAAATAGAGCTTAGTTGCATGATAGCTCTCCCCTTAAAACTTCAACATTGTGACCTTGGCTGTGACCACAAGCCTAGTCAAAAAAGGTATTTCACGATTTCACATTTTGGGTTTACTCACGTGAGTCTCCTTGAATCCTCATTTCACGAACCTTGAAAAGGAGCTTGGCTGCTCTAGCTCCCTCCTCTACGTGACCACAGGAGGTGACCACCAGTTACAGATACATTTCACCTTTTCAGTATATCAGCATTTGTATGATCCAATGTCTCGACACTCCCAGTCGCGATCCCCAAAATTTCGAGGCGGAGCTCATCTGCACTAGGTCCTTCCTCCACGTGACCACACACGGTGACCACAGGTTGCGCTAAAAGGCACTGCAAACTTATGATATTCATCGACCCTAATCGACGGTCCATGATCTCGATGAATCAACGGTCCAGATCTCATCGTGAATTCGCATCTCGTTGTTCCTTAGATGGAGGTTCTCGTCACTCCAAGTCATGATAGGCGATACTCCGAGATGCAGATCAGATCAACGGTCCACGTTCTTAGTGATCCGACGGTCCTGATCTTTTTTTGATCTCGCATATCGTTGTTCCTTAGATGGAGATTCTCGTCACTCCAAGTCACGACAGGCAATACTCCGAGATGGAGCTCAGATCAACGGTCCACGTTCTTAGTGATCCGACTGTCCTGATATTTTCGTGATCTCGCATATCATTGTTCCTTAGATGGAGATTCTCGTCACTCCAAGTCATGATAGGCGAGACTCAGAGATGGAGCTCATATCAATGGTCCACATTTTTGGTGATCGGACGGCTATTCTCTGCCCCGGGACTTCATCCTTCAGGACTTTGGGGGAGTGGTGAATCTAAAACTCCCAAAGCAAAAACTCTCATAGTGGGGTCACTCTTGCATCACTTGATGATGTGTCATGACCTGAGTGGCTGCTATGTGTCACTCAGAATTGTGATTTCCAGTGGCCTGAAATGCCAAATCAACTTGACACTTGTCGTTGTCTGATCGTGCCACGTGTCATAGTCTTCCACCTGTCCTTTCTGACTTGGTCTGCCAAAATCACCTCCTGGATCTAACGGCCTAGATCACACCTTGATCCAATGGCTAGGATTAGTTCACAAATTCACAAGCCTTCATTGTGCCTGAATCGGGATTTCGGCATTTTGGCACCCCTGTGGTGAAGTGTTTCGACACTTCAAATCTCGGTATCCGAGACTCTGGTAGATGTGTCTATTTCATGATTTCATAACCCCATTTCACCTTGCACTTTAAAGAACGTGCAGGTTCTCCTGGATCCAACGATGGTCGGACCCCATGCTCAGATCTAACGCCCGATATTTTTCCCCCTCTTCTGCATGCTCTTCTTGTCTACATTCAAATCTGACGGCCATCGGGAATTCGGGATTGGTGATCCAATGATCACTATTGCTGCTCTTCCCAAGCATATGCCTCCTCCTGACTTGGAAGAATTTATAAGTGTCAAAGGCCTCGACCTTATATCCTCCTAAGATCCTGAGTACGCTATCTCTCTTGAGCTTACATTGTTCCTGTTTTTCCATCGATCCACACTATGATCCTGCCATCAATGACAAGCTCACTTTACCTATTAAACCTGCCAACAATCCTTTGCACTATCTCTTCTAAACTTAACGAGCTTGCTCTGCAACGTCTTCCCAAAATACTTCTGGTGCCCATCTGGCACATCCTTCCTGTACCCAAGTCATTATTACTATTGTACTTGCCATCAATGACAAGCATACACTACCTGTAAAACATGCCAATAGTCTCCCCCTTTGGCATTGATGGCAACAAAGGCACCGGGACCTGTTCTTTTCTCCCCCTTTGACATCAATGTCAAAGAAAACACACTCCTCCTGAGCTGTTGCATTATATTTAGGAGGTATCAGATATGTAATCAAGACAAGACTCCCCCTAACAGGATGGACTCTCTTAGATGTGGGATGGGATGACACCCAGTTTCTATCGAAGATATTCAAAAGGTGTCTTAGCTAGGGGTTTAGTAAATATGTCTGCAATTTGTTCTGTGGTTGGAATATACTGGACCTGAACAATCTGATTGGTGACCTGCTTTCTCAGAAAATGATATTTTATGGGAATATGCTTGGTCTTGGAGTGGAATACAGGATTTTTAGACACACTGATGGCACTAGTGTTATCACAAAGAATTGGGATCGGTACAGTGTATTTTACCTCCAAGTCTGCAAGTGTCTAAGTCATCCATAATACCTAAGTGAAACAGGTAGTAGCAGCAATGTACTCTGCCTCTGTGGTTGATAAAGAAATGGAACCTTTCTTTTTACTAAGCCATGCTACTAAAGAGTCACCCAGGAAGAATGCTCTTCCACTGGTGCTTTTTCTCTCATCAACACAGTTTGCCCAATCTGCATCTGAATAAGCAGTTAACTGAAAATTCTGATTTCTATGATACCACAGACCATAAGTCATTGTTTCTTTTAAATACCTGAATATCCTTTTGACAGCTTGCAAATGACTCTGTTTAGGTGCAGCCTGATATCTTCCTACCATTCCTACAACATGCATTATGTCTGGGCGAGATGTTGTGATGTACAATAGGCTGCCTATCATTGATCAATATGAGCTTTGATCAACATCAGGTGAATCATCATCCTTGCTTAATTTACATCCAGTTACCATAGGTGTACCCACAGGTTTAGAATCTTCCATTTGAAACCTTTTCAACATTTCTCTTAGATATTTTTCTTGAGAAATGAACATCCCTTCGGACCTCTGAGTAATTTGCAGACCAAGAAAAAAATGATAGTTCTCCTATCATAGACATTTCAAACTCAGAATCCATGGCAGAAACAAACCATTGTATTAATGAATCCTTATTACATCCAAAGATGATGTCATCTACATAGACCAATACGATGAGCAAATTATTATCCTTTGTTTTAATATACAGATTGTTGTCAGTTGTTCCTCTCTTGAACCCTTTGTCTTTGAGATACGTATCCAGTTTGTGATACCAGGCTCGAGGGGATTTTTTTAACCCATATAAATATTTCTTCAGCTTGCATACTAAGTTAGGGTTGTCCGACAGTTTGAAACCCTCTGGTTGTTGTATATAGACTTCTTCACTTAAATCTCCATTTAGAAAAGATTACTTGACATCCATTTGATAGACTTTAAACCTTTTATGACAAGCATAAGAAAGAAACATTCTGATAGCTTCTAATCTTGCTACGGGCGCAAATGTTTCATCAAAATCCAGTCCTTCTATCTGAGCATAGCCTTTACAGAATAACCTTGCTTTGTTCCTGATAACTTGTCCTTGCTCATTCAACTTATTCTTAAAGATCCATTTGGAGCCAATGACGTTTTTACCTTCAGGTCTTTGAACCATCTCCCACGTCTTGTTTTTCTCAATATGATCAAGTTCGTCATTCATTGCTTTAACCCAGTGGTCATCTTTGCTAGCTTCATTAAAATTCTTGGGTTCCAGCATGGATATGAAGGCTATATGAGATTGTTCAGTGTTTTTGATTAGCTTTCTCCTGGTTTGTACACCTTTGTCTTTTTCTCCAATTATATGACTTGCAGGATGATTCTTTTGAATGATTCTGGAAGAGGAATTTGTAGTTGACTGTTGATTTGAGTCTGTCTGAGTGTCTAAGTCTGTATCTGATTCAGAGTCTTCGTTTTCTGATTCTTGGACCTGTTCATCTCCAGCTTTAGTTGTGTCTTCTGTAGAAGACTCATTACTGTACACCTCTCTTGCTGGGATTCCTTCATCAATTTTTTCATCAATACAGTCAACCATTTTATGCAGCCTCTTATTATAGCATCTATATCCTTTACTGTTTGTAGAATACCCTAAGAAGATACCTTCATCATCTCTGTCATCATATTTCCCGAGGTTCTCATCATTATTCTTTATGTAGCATGTACTCCCAAAGACTTTGAAGTGTTTGATTGAGGCAGGTCTTCCAAACCACAGTTCATACGGTGTCTTGTCACTTTGTGGTCTGAGGTGAGCTTTGTTAAGAACATGGACTGCTGTGTGTATTTCTTCTACCTAGTAGGTTTGGCCAATGTCCTTCTCATTCATCATTGATCTGGCCATTTCCTGCACCGTTTTGTTTTGCCTCTCAACAACTCCATTTTGTTGTGGAGTTCTTGGGATTGTGTATTCTCTCTTGATCCCATGCTCATCGCATAAGTCCTTGAAGTCTCTTGACATAAACTCTCCTCCCCGATCTGATCTTACTGCCTTTAATCTCTTGCTTGTTTGAGTCTCTGTTAAAGCCTTAAATATTTTAAACTTCTCAAGTGCTTCAGCTTTTTCTTTGAGAAAGGAAACCCAAGTAAGTCTGGAGTAATCATCGATAATCAGCATGAAGTAGTTTTCTTTCCCTATGCCTTCCTGTCTTGATGGTCCACATAAATCCATATGAACTAATTGGAGTGGTTTCTCTGTTGAAGTAAATCTCTTGGACTTAAACTGTGTCTTGTTTTGTTTCCCTACTTGGCAGGGTTTACACATTGAATCTTGGGGCTTTGATACCCTTGGAATATCTTTTATTGCCTCGAGTTTTTTGAGTTTGATTAAGTGGTCAAAGTTTAGATGTCCAAGTCTCCTATGCCATAACCAAGCTTCATCGTGTCTTCTTAGATGACATTCTTATTTATTTTCTTTCAGCACATATACATGCCCACACCGTGCCAATCTTCTCCACATATCGAGTGCTTTGCCTGATCATCATCGCGACTCTTCAGCTTCTCTGGAAGTTCAACCCATGTGTCTATCATCACTAGGTGTTATGTCGAGATTCCTTTTTCTCTTTGGAAATTGAGACTCTTCGTCTTCTCTGTTACAATCGAGCTCACCCTCTCTATTTTAGCTATAGGCTCCAACCCTCTTCCAGCTGTCAATTTCCCCTATGACCAATCTTCATCCCACTAGAATATTCCCAGAGACTCTTCAGTTCCTCTGGCAGAAACCATCAATGGTTTCTAGCAGTTACACTGTGAGGAGCAATATTGGCCCTCCGATTATGCTCAAATTCACCTGAACCGTTGGATTAACTCTTAAGGATATTGTCGTTATTTATCCGTTTCGCACTTTCACATTTCAGAGATTCTGCGATGAGACATCTTGACTCTCCATGTCACGAGCTCTGAAATAGATCTTAGCTACATGATAGCTCTCCCCTTAAACCTTCAACATTGTGACCTTGGTTGTGACCACAAGCCTAATCAAAAAAGGTATTTCGCGATTTCCCATTTTGGGTTTACTCACGTGAGTCTCCTTGAATCCTCATTTCACGGACCTCAAAAAGGAGCTTGGCTTCTCTAGCTCCCTCCTCTACGTGACCACAGACGGTGACCACCAGTTACAGCGACATTTCACCTTTTCGGTATTTCAGCATTCGTATGATCCAGTGTCTCGACACTCCCAGACGTGATCCCTGAAATTCTGAGGCGGAGCTCATCTGCACTAGGTCCTTCCTCCACATGACCACACGCGGTGACCACAGGCTGCGCTAAAAGGCACTGCGAGCTTATGATATTCATCGACCCTGATCAACTATCCATGATCTCAATGAATTAACGGTCCAGATCTCATCGTGAATTCACATCTCGTTGTTCCTTAGATGGAGGTTCTCGTCACTCCAAGTCACGATAGGCGATACTCTGAGATGGAGCTCAGATCAACGGTCCACGTTCTTAATGATCTGTAGGTCCTGATCTTTTCGTGATCTCGCATATCGTTGTTCCTTATATGGAGATTCTCGTCACTCCAAGTCACGATAGGCGATACTCTGAGATGGAGCTCAGATCAACGGTCCACGTTCTTAGTGATCCAACGGTCCTGATCTTTTCATGATCTCTCATATCGTTGTTCCTTAGATGGAGATTCTCATCACTCCAAGTCACGATAGGAAAGACTCTGAGATGGAGCTCATATCAGCGGTCCACATTTTTGGTGATCGGACAGCTATTCTCTGCCCCGAGACTTCATCCTTCGGGACTTTGGGGGAGTGGTGAAGCTAAAACTCCCAAAGAAAAAACTATCGTAGTGGGGTCACTCTTGCATCACTTGATGACGTCTCATGACCTGAGTGGTTGCCACGTGTCACTCATAATTTTGATTTCGAGTGGCCTGAAATGCCAAATCAACTTGACACTTGTCGTTGTCTGATCGTGCCACGTGTCATAGTCTTACACCTGTCCTTTCTGACGTGGTCTGCCAAAATCACCTCCTAGATCTGACGGCCCAGATCACAACTTGATCCAACGGCTAGGATTAGTTCTCAAATTCACGAGCCTTCATTGTCCCTGAATCGGGATTTCGGCATTTTGGCACTCCTGTGGTGAAGTGTTTCGACACTTCAACTCCCGGTATCTGGGACTCCGGTAGATGTGTCTGTTTCGGGATTTCGTAACCCCGTTTCACCTTGCACTTTAAAGAACGTCTAGGTTCTACTGGACCAAACGATGGTCGAACCCTGTGCTCGGATCTAACGCCCGAGATCTGTCCCCCTCTTCTGCACACTCTTCTTGTCTACATTCATATCTGACGGCCATCGGGAATTTAGGATTGGTGATCCAATGATCATTGTTTCTTCTCTTCCCAAGATTACGCCTCCTCCTAACTTGGAAGAATTTCTAAGTGTCAAAGGCCTCGACCTTATATCCTCCTAAGATCCCTAGTACGCTATCTCTCTTGAGCTTACATTGTTCCTATTTTTCCATCGATGCACACTCTGATCCTGCCATCAATGACAAGCTCACTTTGCCTGTTAAACCTGCCAACAATCCTCTGCACTATCTCTTTTGAACTTAACGAGCTTTCTCTGCAACGTCTTCCCAAAATACTTCCGGTGCCCATCTGGCACATCCTTCCTGTACCCAAGTCATTATTACTATTGTACTTGCCATCAATGACAAGCATAGACTGCCTATAAAACATGCCAATATACGGCTCCTCTGTTTTTGTAAATATTGTTTTTTCTGTTTATTTTTGGCTTAATAAATGACTCCATAGCCCAACAGCAAGGCACTGGAACTGCAGAAGGAGCTCTTAGAGCATCACAGGGATGACTCTATCCCCCATGGAGCCTAATGTTATCACCAATTCTTGTAAAGGGGGTGTTTTCCTAAGAGATAGGCCCCTTTGGGTGGAAAATTGCAAAGAAGTGGGGTAAGAACCCACACTTACCCTAAGTTGGGTCGCAAAATGTGCGTTTCATTAAGCGATGGGAAAATCTGGGTGGCCAAAATATGCACGCCCAGATCTATGGCCAGGGTTCCATTCCGAACCCCCTTCATCATTCTACCTTTAACAAAAGGGGGGGGGGGGNATTGGGGTGCTCAGTTCTAGGGACAAGATTGGATTCCAGACCCCTTTACCTTTCTACCTTTAATTAGGGGGGGGGGGGTCCGGAATGGGCTACTTTGTGTGGGTCCCCCTATCATCTCCTCATGATTGCCTCCACCTTTCACCTTCCGCCATCTGTCTTCCACTCTATATCTCACCTCCACTCACTACCATCATGTCCCACCTTATTCCCGTTTCGACCTCTTACCTTCCGACACCTATCCCTCTCCTTTCCACGTCGCTTCATTATAAGAAACGTGCCCTCCCTCGACCAATCATGTCCCGTCACCACTCATCCACCACTTCCAATCATGTGCCCTAGTCGTCGCACCTTCCTCCATGCCTTATCATTAAGTCGTTCAGCCGATCCAAGTGGCAGCGCGAGAGGGCCTCCACGCCCCAAGAGTGCAGAGTTGACTGAGGTCGTTCCCAATCCCAAGGAAGCAGTTATTGATGTGGTTGGTGGTGGTTAGACATCATCTCCACCATAAATGGAAAGTCTAGAAAGGGACCTGAGACAGGTCAATTCTTCTGCAGGGTTGCCAGGAGCCTGATTGCGTCTAACATAAGTGCATGACTGTCCAGAGACTGCAGGTGCAGCCTACTAGTAGACATGCAGACGAAATTTTTTTAATGATGTGTCTCGTTTTTTCTTTTGTTTTTGCTTTGGGTATATGTAGGAAATTTTTTCATTTTTGTAGGGCATCAATGGTATAGCGAAGCTCCCGATTGTAAAGTTTAAATGGACATTCTGGCTCCCTGGTTATGTATCTGTATGTGAAATTTCTTGTTTAATGACATACAACTTTCACATTCCATTTGGTTTTCATATCATACTGAGGGAGTTCATGATTGACTGATTCACATGAATCATTGTGACTGTGTTATGATAAAGGTTTTATTGTAGCATTGTTATATTCTCTAGTGTTTCTGCAATTTGAATGTAAGAAGTTATTGTGTTCATGTTTTCCTTCTACAGGATGTTAGAGGCTCGATGCCTATAGTATCCCTTCGCATTTCCTCACAGAAGTCTTCCCCCTTTCTCACCCTTACTACAACTTATTGTCTGAATTTAAATCAAGACCTCACCTACTTGTGCATGTCCAGCCTAGTTTCAGAGTTAGAACGATATTGTTCTGAGTTTTCTTCCATTTGATCACACTTTAAAAACAAATCGTGACATAAACTGATGGGCATTAAGATTACTCCTGCTGCAATCCAGGAGTGACTTCTGACGCTAACAACCGGAAATGGCATGAAAAAAAATATCCATCTAGGATAGTTTCACTGAAAAATTCACTAACCTTCATCTCATTATTCCATAAATAAGCATGGGTTTTCTAACCATACTTCTAGGATAACTCAATCCGCAAAGCGTCTTCCCGTGAGGGATTTCAACATAAGGGGACCACTTTGGAATTCATCCATTTGTACTTATTATCAACCATGACAAGACAATAGTGAGTCATCTTTACATCAAATAAACTTGGGTCCATTACCCAAACCTTTGTGCTACTGGAATTCGCTACAATACTTTCTCCAAGGGTTGATATCAATCACTAAGGGTTGACATCAATCTACAATATTACTCTCCACTAGTTGACATCAATGACAACCAACAATTCATACCAACTATCCATCAACCTAAGCCAATTGTCTAATAAAGAATACAATGGCTTATCCTATGATCTATTTTTCACTAAGCAAAAGTTGTCACTCTACCAAATTTAAAGCCAATTTTTTCATTAGAAATAAAGAATTGAAGTGCATTTTAGTGAAATCTAAAGCGATTGGTTGTCCTCTTCTTCTCAAATGGATACCCCAATTTTCCCCAATTTTCTGAGAACAATGCAAGTACCTCGTGAAGAGCACAGGATACTATTATACCATTCAGAAGAAGTTTGTTTTGTTTGTCAAAATGGTCATTACAAGAGGCACCCATGTATATCCTACAAAACAAAACAAACCTACAATGTTATCTTAGATCCACATGAACAATTGCAACCACTTGTCTAGTTCTCTATTTGAAGAGACACATTCGGGAAAAGGAATAAACAATACAGTGAACTACCTAAAAATTTCTTAACTTTTAAGCACTGTAACATTCTGAAATTTACCTACCATGACACCTAACTCTAACACACAAAAAACTGTGGGTGATTCATTCCTTAAATTGACATCCTCTTTTGGGGGGAAGTACTTTACCTTCATCTATGAAACCTCGCAAGCATAGGATAAACTATTAGGTCATTTTTTTCTCTTTTGTAGTAAAGCCCACTAGTAAAGATAAAAAAGGGTATATCATTATCATAATTAGGTAGTATGGTGCGTTCTCCTCTCGACCAGAGTAACTTGCAAAATTGACCCAAACTGGAAACACTAAAAGTGAGTTGTGTCAGGCGTAGAAATATATGTACTTTGATGGATAAAGATTTGATTCATAAAGCTCGGCCTGATATTTCATAGCCTTCATTTACCATATTTTTCATTTCCACTATGAAAATGATATTCCAAATCTTCTCTCTCAATACCGTAACAGTAGAGGAACTATATTGTAGGTGCTACACATCCTTACCCCTTTTTAGAGCTAGAGCCTGTTCCAGAGCCAGGAGAGCGAGGAGCACCGAGGTCCCTCTACTACTATCTATCTATCTATCTCCCCACTTTTTCATGGTTTGTTGTATTTTCCAAGAGTCGTGTCCCTAAATCTCTAAGACGTCGCACTTCTCTTCTACGTGACTCAACAATTGTTCACGGTAAGCTCCTATGTTCACTACGCTCCAATTTTTTTGAGCTTTAAGTCATGAGATTTTCTCTATGCCTCATTCATCAAAACGAGGCGCATGTCCCTCAACCACTGTACATGTAAGTAGTCAGTTGCACAATGAGAAACATATACTGCCTTCGAGTCCTTCGATCGATCTAGCCATAAGAAAGTTGGAAAGATCTCCAAGAGGCCTTAGAGGACTATCCCCTGGTACACTCGTGTTGGGATGTGGCAGAGAAAGAGAAGGATATTGACTATTACCCTGATGACAAATGGAAGAAAAAAAATCTTTCAATATTCACTTATGGATCTGTATAATAGGAGGAATAAGAAAGAGTGACGAAGAAATAGATAGGTACATGAAAAAGGAAGGACCAAGCATAGATATTTAGAGAGAAACACCTGTATGAGAGGTCTCCATGTGTCTGTCCACTGAAACCTTTTCCTGGTGCCATGAAAAACATAACCCTTTGGTAACAGTTGTTTCTAATGGTAACAATTGTTTCTAATGGACACTTTGATTGCAACTTCTTCATGTTGAGTGACACCTAAGACAATCGTTAGGATATTTAGACACTTAGGAGTTAGTTAAGATCTACTTGGTCTAATATGTCGTTAGGTAAAAGTGTGTTTCTTAGTGTTTCTTTAGTATGCATTAGTATGCATTTGTAGTTAGGAAATCCTACGGTCACAATATGTTCCCGACATAGAGTGATGCAACAGTTCATACTCTCCTCGATCTTAATGGCCAATGATCCATGGCTTAACACTCGATTTCTCTATGATCTTTATTTAAAGAGCATGGAGGGTCATTTGTCGATGATCGATTATGAGAAACTCTCTTGTAAAATCTCTTTGTAATATTTTTCTTTGCAATAATAAACTGCTCCAAGAGGTCGCATTGGTTGGGGCCACGGATGTTTCCCCGTAGGGGTTTTACCATGTGAAAGCATCGGTGTTTTAATCTTTGATCTGGTTATCTGAGTGGTTACTGAAGTTTTTCATCCTCTGTTGGAATACTTGTTTTGTCGAATATGGTATCAGAGCCTGTTTGAAGACTCACTCATGTTGTAGATCGAGATCGTGAAGCCAAGTTGCCTCATCTCCATTTTTTATCATTTCCATACGTTTCTGGGCTGAGAGGACCATTCCATTATGTCTGAAGCACTTGTTTCAATCAGGAGCACTTTTCATTTCACTTGAAAAGGTTTCTGTTTTCCCAATATACGGCCATTACTATCAGATCCAGAGGTATAAAGTTTGAATACGCATTTTTTAAATTTCTGCAAAGTTTTATTTTGGTTTTATTTTGGTTTGATATTATTTGTTTCCGGGTTGCTACTCTTTTAGATCTGCATATGTTCTTTTCCCCGCGCCCTGTGCGATCTCAGAAAATCATAAACAGATAGGAAAAGGTGCATCTTCTAGGTAAGCTAATCGAGATCTAACCCTTGGTTTCATCGAGAAACGAAATTTTTTTCTTATGTGAAAAGAGTTTTTTTTTAGCACGCTCTCCAAGGTCGTCTTCAACAACAACAACAATCCTCCTTCTAAACATTACAATATGTTTTACTAGACCATTTGTTTAAAAGTTTCCTTATTAAGTAAGAGGTATTGAGTTCAAGTCTCTCTTTTGTTACTTTTTTTGAAAAAGTTCATGCTAAAAATTGTAAAGTGCATTTCACCTCAAGTATAAAAGTGAATAATTATAAGTAGCTTTAATATTTTATTTTAGAGTTATTTATTTTGCATGCAACTTTTCTGTTATAAGGTAACTTCATTGTAAAAGTGATCCCCACTTCTCTTTATAAAAGTGGGTCACTTCATAAAGCAACTTACACTATCATGTGGTTAGTTGGTTACCGTTTATGCTTGTTTTTAAAAGGGCATAACTCTCACATCGGAAGTCCGTTTTCAGTGTCGTTGCTTTTAAAACCGCATAACTTTTCGAGATCTAGATCATTAGTTTCAGTTTTTAAATCCACATTATCTACATATTTAATATGGCTTCTACAAGTAATTTCTTGCTTACCAACAACAACTACTTCCAATGGAAATCTCATATGGAATATTTATTAAGAAGTAAAGGCTTGTACCAGATTACCTTGGGAAAGAAAAAAGCACCCACTGATGTTGATAAGAAAGCCAAGTGGGATAATAGGAATGACGAAGCACATCGACTAATCGAAATGTCCATCTCTCATGATTTAAGGTACCACCTTCAAGAAATTGATGACCCCGAAGAAGCTTGGAACACAATTGAATCTGTGTTTGGTAAACTCAATATTATTCGAGCACAACAGTTAGAAAAACAAATATTGACCTTGAGTCCAAGTGATTTTTCTTGCCTTGGAGATTATCTATCTAGGTTCAAAAGACTTAGAATTTTATGTGAAGAATGTAAGATAAAAATGGAGGAAGAGCGTTGCATATATCTTATCCTTTCTAAGCTAGGTAGTGCATATTATGTGTTTGTATATACCTTTTATGCCATGAGAGAGGATCTAGGGGAAGATTATGAAAAACTCACTCTTGAGTCCTTTTGTGCTTCTTTGATTAGAGAGGAAGATAAGTTTATACAACTTGGAGTAATCAACACTACAAGTACCTCTAACAAAGCCTTAGTTGCCCAACAGAAAGATAAACCCAAGTATACCAAGAAGCAACATCCTCGCTACAACAACAAGCAATATAAGGGTCCCAAACCCGCTCAGACAGCTTCAGCTCCTAATGGTGACGAAGGAGCAAAATATAAAAATAAGAAGACTGACAGACATTGAAACTTTTGTGATAAAGATGGTCATGATGAGTCCCAATGTTTCAAGAAAATGGCAGTTTTAGAAGCAGCGACGAAGAAGCACAACATTAGTATTGATTCTCCTTTTTATTCTTCTTCTCATGGACATGCACTTTCTGCTTCTGCTTTCTCTTTCAACACAAATTCTACTTCTTCTTCTAATGAGTGGCTTATTGATTCAGTAGCATCTTATCATATGGCTAAGGATAAAGCCATATTTTATGCTCTAAATGAAGGTAATACCAAGAAAATATTTTTTGGTGACGATAGATCTCTTAGTGTTGTAGGATTGGGAACAACTCAAGTAGATAATGGTCATTTCAATGATGTATTATGTGTTCCAAGTCTTTCTTGTAACCTTCTATCAGTATATCAAATCACTTATTCAGGTGAAGGTAAAACCGTAGATTTTTCACCTCACCAAGTTGTAATCAAGGATCTAAAAGATCCTAAGCATGTTCTTGCAACTAGAATTGCTGATGATATTACCAGGTTGTACAAGTTTGACAACTTTGGGCCATCAACTTTTTCATCAATTTTTGTTGCTCATAGCGATGACTTGAGCAAACTTTGGCATGAGCGGTTTGGTCATCTAAACTGTCACTCATTGCAGCAACTATATAATCAACAGATGGTGACTGGCCTTCCTCTTGTTTCATGCAGAGATGGTGCTTGTGCCGGTTGTGTTCTTGGAAAACATCATCGGGACAATTTTGACAAACGTGCCTCTTGGCACGCATCAGGCCCTTTTCAACTTGTTCACAGTGATTTGTGTGGTCCATTTTATTCTCCTTCTTTTTCTAGGTGCAAGTATTTCTTAACTTTCATTGATGATTTTTCCATACATACTTGGGTTTACTTCTTAAAACTTAAGAGCGAAGTTTTTGACAAGTTTTTGGCCTACAAGGCCCTCGTAGAAAAACAATTTGGACATCAAATTCAAAAGTTAAGAATAGGTAATGGAGGCGAATATGTGAACAATAATTTTACAAGTTACTGCACTACACAGGGCATCCAAACGCAACACATTGTTCCATATACACCACAACAAAATGGTGTTGTTGAGAGAAAGAACCACACATTAAAAGAAATGGCTAACTGTATGATCCAATCTAAGGGATTAAATCTAAAGTATTGGGCAGAAGAAATAAACTATGCAAATTACATCATCAATCGCACTCCCACAAAGGCTCTCAAAAATATAACACCGGAAGAAGCTTGGACTAAAATTAAACCAGATGTAAGTCACTTACTTTTATTTGGCAGTATAGCATGGGCTCACATTCCTGATGAGAAAATGAACACATTGCAGCCTAAAAGTGAGAAGTGTATATTTGTTGGTTATCCTGAAGATGTCAAAGGTTATAGACTTCTTCAACCACATTGTAATGAAATTATTCTTAGAAGAGATGTTAAATTTGATGAAACTCTCTTGGCCTGCGAGCCTAATTCAACGGTTGTGCCTTCTTCGGCGTGCGATCCATCTTCGGTGTTAGTGCCTTCTTTTGTTCCTATTATGGTTTCTTCTTTAGATGATGACAGTGAGAATGAAAATCCACCTCTGCCTGTTGACCTTCCTCCAGATGAGTCCTTTGAACCCGAACAAGCACCAGTTCCACCACTTCCTCGATGGGTCTGTTCAACACGTGAAGCAACTGGTGATCTTGTCGATGATGCTTCATATCAGCATCGAACACGTTCACAGCAACGAGTCTCTTCTCTTTTGTCTCAAGTTTCAGAGACTCATGATCCAGAGACATTTGCAGAAGCTTCAGGTCATCCAGATTGGGATACAACAATGAATGAAGAGTAGCATTCTTTAATGGAAAACGATACTTGGGATCTTGTACCTCTTCCAAAAGGAATAAAACTTGTCAGATTTAAATGGGTATACAGAACTAAGTATGCATCAGATGGAAGTGTTGAAAGACACAAGGCTCAGTTAGTTTTCAAAGGATTCTCCCAAGTTGAAGGAATTGACTATAATGAAACCTTTTCCCCTGTAGCCAAAATGAATTCTATCGGCCTTGTTCTTGCCCTTGCTGCCTCATATAAATGGGGGGTCCATCAGATGGATGTTAAATCTGCCTTCTTGCATGGCAATTTGAAAGAAGAAATCTACATGGAACAACCTCCTGGCTATGTCCAGAATGACTCTAGCCTTGTTTTTCGCCTTAAGAAATCTCTTTATGGTCTTAAGCAAGCTCCCCGAGCTTGGTATGCCAAAATGGACAGCTTTCTTATTGACACCGGATTCTCTAGATGCCATTTTGATCCTAATGTTTATACCAAGAAAGTAGGAAACCATCTCATAATCCTTTTCCTTTATGTTGACGACCTTATCCTTACTGGTAGTGACTCGAAACTTTTAAACCATGTGAAAACCAGCCTTAAGAAAATATTTGAAATGACAGACTTAGGTTTTTTTCACTATTTCCTTGGCCTCCAAGTTTTGCAAACCAATGAAGGAATTTTTCTTTCCCAGTCTAAGTATGCTTGTGACCTTCTTCATCGCTTTCACATGGATGATTGTAAACCAACCCTCTCTCCCTTCCAATCTGGAGTCAAGCTTACTACCACCTGTACTTCTCCTAAAGTTGATGCCACTTTGTACCGTGAGTTAGTTGGTAGCCTCTTATACTTGACTCATACCCATCCTGATATTTCCTTTGTTGTTGGTCTTGTTTCCTGGTATATGAAAACACCCCATGAAAGCCATTGGAAAGCAGCTAAAAGGATACTTCACTAAGTTCGTGGTACAGTTCAGTTCAGGATACATTACAGTTCAGGGGGACTCCTTTATTGGTTGCTTTCACTGATTCAGATTGGTTCGGTGACCCTAATGATCAGAAGTCTACTGCAGGTTATGTTTTCAACCTTGGTTCAAGACCTGTCATTTGGGCCTGTAAGAAACAACATGCTATTGCACTTTATTCAGCAGAAGCATAGTACCGAGCAATGGTAAATGCAAGTCAGGAAGCCTTGTGGCTTCGACAGATCCTTTCAGAGTTTGGATTCGAGCAACAACATCCAACCAGCCTTTGGTTCGACAATCAAAGTGCCATCAAGTTTGCAAAAGACCCAGTTCAACATCAGTTCAGCAAGCACATCAAACTACAGATGTGTAACAACCCTGGTTAAATAGTTGCATAGGGTTTATTAAGTATAAATAATTAAATAATCTAACTGTCCTAATATGTTTTAGTTAAACAATGATTATTTCTTAATAATATTAATTAATTAATTGTTCATATATGTTGATGATTAATTAATTAATTAATTGACTCATTAAAGATTTGAGTAATAAATTAAAGGGGCTTAATAACTTTAAATTATTAATAATAAGACTTTACATATACAGAGGGGAAATGAATCATTAAATGGAGAATAAGGTAATAACTGAAGGAGATGGTAATAAAACCTTGGGATAAGGTAATAATGGGGAGGATATGGTAATTAATGGAGGATAGGGAGTCGGTGAATGGGAGGAGATATGACGGGGAAGAGTCTGACGGGAGGAGGATGAAAAAATTTGGGGAAGGAGCATTATTGGAAGGAGGTCTATATTTCTATGGGATATTTTTCTGGATTTGAGAGTTTTTGGTTTTGGGTTTTTGGTGAACCATTGCAGGGGGAACCGGGTTGCTGGGGGGTTTTGGGCATGGGGGACAGGATTCCTTACGGTATCATAGATCTAGGGAGCTGGACATGCTGCTCCTAGCTAGCTGGGTAGTTAGTCAATTTTTGGGCAGGGTTTGGTCAAAGCAGCAGGTTGGGCAAGGTAGCAGGGAGGACAACCAAATAAGAGAGAGTTTAGCATCAGGAAGAGGTATTTTATATTTTGTTATGTAATGTATCTATATTCTGTTATTAATTTATTAGATTGTTGTTCATAAATTACTTTATGCTGCTTAGATGCTGAACGAAAGAAATTACTTATTGTTTCTGCGTAGAAGTAATCTTATCTGATAAAATTTTATGAGATTTAATATTATCTGTTAAAATTTATGAGGTTTATTAGGCTAACTAATTTAGGTCTTTAAACATGGTATCAGAGCTTCAGTTTGAAGCACTGGAGCCTTAAGGGCCTACCCGCATGTGAGAAGGATAGTTCAGGAATGGAACTGTTCCAACCCTGGGAAAAAAATAAAAAATAAAAAATAAAAATAAAATAAAAATAAAAAAACAAAAAAAAACCCTATAATAGTTATATGGAAACCCTGAAACCTTTAATTAGATGAAAATCTGAGCCAAGCTCCAGCTCCACCTAACCTGCAAGCCAAGCACATGATTATTTTTTTTTATACAGATCTATATACATATAAACATATAAACAATATGCATAGTAAAAAAAAAAATGAAGCGGTATAATATCAATTTTTCCTAGGATTTTCTAAACAGATAACTATATATATAAGTATGTTAATGGTAGGAGAAACTAGAGTTAATATATATATATATATAATATAAAAGTATAGTAAATTAAAAACTAATAATAAGAAAATATATTACATGTTTAACTGACAAAAAAAAAGCGCGACTACCAAGCTCAATATCTTTCTGCATGCCTCATCCTAACAACAATTTCATCTTGTATCATCTCCTGGTAAAAGTTTGTAGAAATTTAGCATTTGAAAACTTGTGGAGATAAAAGCATAGCCTACTTCTTTTTGTCCGATTCTTTCTGTTGTTACATTGACTCCGGACAAACAATCTTCGCTTAGTAAATATACCAGCAAGATAACATGGCTCAAATTATGAATTGATATCCACGTTCTTAGTTTTGACAGAATAGCATAAACCCACCAAAACCTTGCACTAAATTAATAACCTGATCCCACCTATCTATCTATTCCTTCCGATGCGAGCTAACCAGCTGCGACCCAATGAATAGAAGCAAGGGAGGCCCGCATTCATTGAGTCCCCTTCACATTCTGGCAGCTACGAGGCATTGTTGTTTACATTGGTTCGCATGGGAGTGCACAAAGGTGGCTCCTCAGGATTTATCTCCCTGGTTAATAGAGTTGGGTTTCAAGGCCTTCTAAAAGGATTGGGATTTGGGTTCTAGCCTAGGGCCATGGGATTTCTGTTTCCTTACTGTTGGAAGGAAATTTTCCCGTTACCTCCGTTCCCATTCCCCCATTTTATAAACCTTTTAACAACACCAAAAAACTTATCAACCATGTACCCCATCTCTCCTTCCGTTACAGATAACTGGAACAAGGCGATCTTGAACTTTTCGTCGTTGGGAGCTGATGGAAGGGGCAAGGTTGGGGGACTCCTGGCATCTTCTGGCTTAGCCATTGCAGTGATATAATTCCAATATGAAATTCTCAGTCGATTGGCTGGAAAACGCTTTGGGGTGGAAAATAAACGGCCGACAGTTGATGCTATTGAAGACTTTGAAGGTAAAGCAGAGGCCACAACTCGCAGGGAATAAGAGAGGAGTGGTGTCATCCTCTTACTACCATCTCTGATTGAGATCCAGTTGATATAGCAGGTAACTCTAGATTGCTTCCCTCCCAGCGACCAAATATATATTTCCTACAGCAACCTCACGGGCATGAAGACCAGCTCCTTCCATAAGGCATTTACCATACCTGTGAGCTGCCAAAACAAACAATCCAACACATGCGCAGCACAAACAGTGACCCTTCTCAATATAA